>CM060955.1:118524658-118822158 GCA_030765055.1 Mantis religiosa | reverse complement strand
TTGTTTTAAGGAGAGATATCCAATAGGTACTAGAGCCTAGATTTCAATGAGCACTTAAAGTATTTCTTTATATATTTAGAATGTCGTGTATGCAGCAATTTTAATTTTAGTTACTATGCCATGGGAGCGAGGCGTGATTATAGATAATAATCTATCAACTGTATTTAGATGTATTAACGTGGGAATTATGAAATATACAGTGTCTGGAAAAAATAAATATGATATCGCATCAGTCGTGATGAGACTGTGTTCTATTCCATACATACAACCAAAGAGAGAGAAAAAAATGAATGTTGGAAACATTTGCTTGATGAGCTAGAAAATATCGTGCTCCACGATAAGGTCACACAACGCCTACAAGTGGCAACATAAACAAGACCACCTAGTGACATTAATAAAATAGTTATTTTTGAAAACTAAGAATTGTTTGTAAAGTATATTTTAACCATGTAAAACAAGGGTCTTATTTTACAAGGCAAGTGTAATGTTTATTTCCTGAAAAGGTGGTCATCATGCCTTTTACATTACACTGTAATATATTTGAGACATTCAAATAAATAATGACATTTATGTTTGGTATTTTCGAAAACATCCTGTAAAATCATTGTAACCGAGTTTCGTGTATTTATGAAGTCACAGGAGCGAGAAAAAGCTTATTACGGAAAACATATTAAGGTTAAAATTAAAATATATGTCGGTATTATGTAAATTTAGCTCTTCAGATATATTTCAAGCGGTACGTTCATAGTTTATAAAATATGTATGACATCTGAGGACTTGATTTGACAGCTGTGACTCATCTTCGTCCTTTATTCCGTCATTAGCTCATTTTCATTATATAGCTCTCACTAGCTCATTTTTATGATGTAAATATATTAACAATTGGCGATATTAGGCGATTAAATTATTATATGCAACACAGTACATAATACGAAAATGTAACCTTAATTATGTAAGTGCTTATATTTTCCAATTTAATCACGTTGTGGGCAATTGAAAATATTTTTCTGGTTTATTATAATATCTTAATTTTGAGTGATCTTGTGTATTTTCCATCATTCTTCATTTATTGTTGTAGTTTTGAAATTATTTTTAAGGGCTTGTAAGCATTTGTGGTGTATAACATGTTCTTTAGAATGAGTATGCTATATTTACATTTCGTTTTATTGTGTCAACAGTTGACTTATAACATTTGGTGATTCTTGCCTTTAGTTCACGTGTTACAGTAGTGGTACTCCGTTACAGAACTGTGACGTTCGCAGTTGTGCTATTTGTTTTTGCCAATTTATGCAGAAGTAAATGGCACGTAATATTGTCATAGTAGTGAATTATGAGTAGTGTAAAAGTGTTTGGTGCATTAGAAACGTCTCGAAAGTGTGCTAATGACAGAAACAACTTCTGTTACGTGTGTGTTGAACTGGCTTTCAAAGCGCAATGGCACAAATTGATTTTGCTTATAACAACTGAGCAAAACAAAATAGACCGGAGCAAAACGTGAGCTTCGGGAATCTGTGCAACACTATTAACTTGACTGGTTGAAAGGAACCCTTCATATACAATTTGCTGTCACTTTATGTCACGAACCTAAGGATCATATGACAGACTGCTACTTCTGCTAGACAAATACATCTAGAGTAAGTTCGAAGTCCAGGCACACTGTTAAATATATCCATATCAAATTCAACAATTCGGCGGTGCTTCATGGGGCAGGACTTCCCATATCAGCTCCACTATATGACATAACAATGACAAAAATCTCCTGATATAGAGAAATCATAGTATAATTAAGATTTTGTTGAAGATGGTGCTATCAATAAAATCGCGTTTTAAAAATGAGGATTTTTGATTCGGTTCGGGATATTGGTTTAAGTAAAAGCAAGGCAGAATTCCTCGCCTCAAATTTGGAAAGATGCAAGCAATTGCAGGATAAAAACAAAGTAAGTTCTCTCTGCCAACATTAAAAGGAATTTGAACATTTTTTTTATCAAAATAAGGACCTAGTGTTATGCAATATGTTGCGAATTTGTTCCAGTCACTGAGTGTTGAGCATAAATCTGAGGATTGCCGTTTTTTCATAGATTCCTCGAAGAAGGCTTCAAATTAATGTTACTACATAATGGAAACACATATTCATTCAGTTCTTTAGCCCATGCAATTATTTTAAAGGAAAATTAAGGGATTTGAACTTCTTATTATCCACGATGAAGTATGACTACTTTTATCGGAAGACATGTGCAGATTTGAAACTTATAGCCATATTACTTGGGTTACAACGGGTATAGTAAATGTTGCTGCTTCTTGTGTAAATGGAATACCAGAGATAAAAGTAAACATTATATTAAAAATTCTTTTCCAAGGAGAGAGTCTTTTAATTCAGAACAAGATAACGTTCTTCACGTTCTGAAAAAGTCTCATTGCCTCCTCTGTAAATCAAATTAAGCTTGTTTAAGAACTTCGAGAAGTGAATGTATCGTGATGGAGTACATTTCTCTTCTTCAAAAATAATTTTCAAGAGTAAGTGAAATTGAAGTAAAGAAAATACTATTTTTTGAGCCTCAACGGTTCAAGTGTGCGGAATTTTAAAACTTTTTAAATATGCAAGAAGCAGTTGCATGCCAATCTTTCAAGAGTGTTGTCACTCTCTAGGAAACTCCAGGTCAGTGAAATGATTGAGAACTAAAGGTAATGGGATACAACATGTGTCTAAATATATATACATTCCGCACTTCCATTTTGATTTCTTCCCTGTAAACCTCGGGTCTATGAGCGAAGAACTCCGGGAGCGTTTCCACCAGGACATCGTGGAAATGGAAAGCTGCTACACGGGCAGCCTACTGTTAGACAGAGAAGAGCTATGTTCCTCTAGCGAAGTACAGTGAAAATCACATGCACATACATTTTAAACGAGTAACTGTAATTACAGTTAAAAGATAATAGTATAGTCTATAGACAAAAAAGCTAGTAGGGGAAGGTCGTGCAGTATCGGCCGGGTTAAGTTTTTTCACTTTACTCTGTAACTGTGGTGGTTAATTGGAATCTTGCTATATTATTCTCTTACCTCAAGACATGTTATATAGATAGTATAAAGTAATGACTTTTAGTTTTTATTTGTAATACTTTATTACATCGGAAGTAAAAAAGCTAGAATTATAAGGCTTGTATAAAGTGTCTTGCAGTATCAGCCATTGCCTTTTACTGTTACAATATAGATTGTCAGTTATACATTGCATTGTCACATATAGAACAATAGTAGAATACAAACACATGGGAATTTATTGTCACTATTTCTGCTCAGTTCAAAACTGTTTAGCTCATGGTTTACAGAGATCGCAACTATAGCGCTGCTATAGGCCTCAGAATATCTTCCGTGCGCTAAGAGCGAAGCTAAGAATGTATGCGACTATAGTGCACATGGATGCACAAGCTTGCTACTGATTACTGGAAACTTCTGCCACATAGAGGCGAAAAGGGAAATCACAGTACTACATGCCGGCCGATACTGTACGATTCTCCCCTATAGTTTTTTAGTGATTACTCGAAAACCTGAGTGATGGAAAAGTTCTGTAAAATTATTCGAAACTAGCACAAAAACATGAGATGGAAACCTCCTATGTTTACCCGAGAGCATGAAGAGGTTCAAACTTTCTTTGATATTGTAGTTACAACCCCAAAATGTAGATCTAGTGAAGACATGGTTTTGGTCTAAATATTCTTTAGGACTATTCGTTTCACATACAAAGAATGTGCAATGTCTAGTCTGCTTTTTAAATAGTTGACTGTTTTATCATTGGACAGAAGGTTGCCTATTACATTTTGGCGGAACTTGAGTTTCATTGTCCTTTAACCGGATAGCTCATATCGAACGTGAATAATAGAATTGTTTGAAATGGCAGCACAGGTTGTCTAGCACTTAGTTAAACAAACTTTGACTTCTTAAGATAAGGGATAAGCCCAGTAAAAGTATAGTTGTCATAACTGATGTTCAACTAAAGCTGTTTTTCCACTCCAGAGATAGCTGTATCCCGCTTTCTGTATTAACAATAAACACAATAAATAAACTATTGTGTTATAATATTTGGAGTTTATGTGCAAAGAAAATTTTGAGACTTCAAATATTGATAAAAGCAGGTAACTTTGAACATTAGTTAGTGTATGAATTACGAACAATAAACGAATACACTGTTTACAATTTTAGACTCTTTTCAGTAAATTGTATGTGAAAAGCGGCGTGAGATAATTTCCTATAATCGAATAGAAACAAATCAAAACTTACATTAATAAATGACTAAGAAAAAGGCAGTTTAAGCAGCTAGAACGGATCTCGTGATCACACGCAGAGGTTGAGCCACGTACCCTTACCCGATATGACCTTGTGACCCTCAGCAGAGGCAAGAGATGGTTTAGAATTACATGCCACATCTCAGAGATGTATTATATGGTTGAAGCAAGGCTGTACATCTTTCTGTGATTATATGCTGGAAGATTTACAAATGTATCTAAAACTAGCATTAAATGGCTTATATAACAGTCAGGCTAAATAACTATAGCCATGCTCTCCGAGCATTTTGTCTTTGCTTAGTTTTATGTTCTCGGAATATCCAAAAAGGTAACACAAAATACTTTCTTATTGCTATCTAACCGCATGTATATATATATATATATATATTTATTTATTTATTTATATATACATTTTATCAAACAAACATTTTAGATACTTGAAAAGAAGAATAATGTCTCAATTCTGGGTGTTCAAATCATTCACAACTAGACTGACTTTGAATCTATTATGACGTCATTAACAGTGTAACTTTATGCAGTCGCCCAGTTTAGTTCCTAGAAACAGAACGATACTCGTATGTAGGGTAGAAAATGAGAGGAAAGCTGCAAGCGGGTAAAGGAATCCTCATTTCAAAGCCCATGGCCTGCAAAAATTGATATGGGCAGCAAAACTGTCTAGGCCTGACTGAGGCCGAGTCCAATTGATTAATTTTGCAAAATAAATTATTTTGTATTCATTGATTATTATTATTATTATTATTATTATTATTATTATTATTATTATTATTATTATTATTATTATTATTATTATTATTATTATTATTATTATTATTATTATTATTATTATTATTATTATTATTATTATTATTATTATTATTATTATTATTATTATTATTATTATTATTATTATTATTATTATTATTATTATTATTATTATTATTATTATTATTATTATTATTATTATTATTATTATTATTATTATTATTATTATTATTATTATTATTATTATTATTATTATTATTATTATTATTATTATTATTATTATTATTATTATTATTATTATTATTATTATTATTATTATTATTATTATTATTATTATTATCATTATTATTATCATTATTATTATCATTATCATTATCATTATCATTATCATTATCATTATCATTATTATTATTATTATTATTATTATTATTATTATTATTATTATTATTATTATTATTATTATTATTATTATTATTATTATTATTATTATTATTATTAATCAGCAATCCACGATGGTATTTATGCAACGTGAGGACACCCGAGACAAATTTTCAGTACCTTACTGGAAGTCTTGGTAAGGGACGCTTTCAGGTCCTTGAGACAAATTGAGGAGTCACTATACAGAAATATCAAGACCGAGGTCCTGAAATCTGTATGTAATGCCGATATTTTGACGGTGTACTGCCTGGTTGAACTTATTACCGACCCTACTATTGCACTCTGCCCAGGGAATGAATGAACGGAGGGAGGCGGAGCTTATAGCTACCGTGATATGATTATCCGTATTGAGCCAAAACGTGCTTTTATTCTTTATTAATATATACTATTAGTACTTTGTTGGACTTGTTCATATCGCATAAGTAGCCTACGTCGAGTATCTCAATATCATGATCACATAATTAAATACTTATTTAACATTTACCTTGTTGTTTTTTTAATGCTGAAACATAGCGATAATTTATTTTTACTAGAATTTCATACATTGAAGATATTTACACTGAGAATAAAATTCACTTATTTTCCCGCCTCAGTAGCGTAGATAGTAGTGTGTCTGCCTCACGTTCAAGAGGTTCCGAATTCGAATCTCGGTCAGGGAGAGTTACCTGGATAAGGGTTTTCCAGGGTTTTCCCTTAATTTGAAATACGAATTTCGGATAACTCTAAGCTCTGTGGACCCTTGGCTAATTTAAGCATCATTTCGCCAGTTCCATTCATCGTCCATATGACTTAACTTTGGAAGACGTAAAACTACACAAAAAAAAAAAAAATGAACGTGATACTTTACTTTTCAAGCCTTAACTCGAACCCAGCCGGCATTCCAGGTTTAGACCTCGATTAAAGTGATTGGAATGACTCTGTAAAACTTCTAAAATAATGTCTTGATTTTACTTTTCCTATTACGCACGGTAGGTAGGAGAGTATTGTGTTTCACTTAAAAATTCAATTTCGAGATTCACCAGAAATATTTGTTTTGAGTTTATGCTATAATTGATAGGGAGGACATTATTCACTAAGGATGGGAGTGTTTGAGAGCAATGCATAGGTTTGCAGAAGAGGAATGTAGGTTACATTACTTGAATGAACATTTTGTTAATGAGAGTTATGCAACATCCAAAGTGTGGTCACAACTGTACATACAAGGGAGAAAGCACGTCTGTTGGGATTGAGTACTAGGTAAAACAATTAAACTGTACTGTTGCAATTAGAGTGATGACAGATTTGTTGAAGGAGCCGAGCTACTTTCCAAATCCAATAGAGGCTATTTTGTAAAAGTGAATGTGGAAGTTTCAATAAATTGCTATGAGAATATTTTGTAGAAACATTAAGCAAATAGTATGGTGATCATGAACAATGTTCGTTATCAGAGCTTCAAATTTCTGAGAAATAATTGCAGGCAAATAATATCTTTGCTTGACTGGAAGCGAAAATTATTCCGTGCCATAAAAGTTAAAGCTGATATTGAATATTGGTCTGTAAATATATTTTAAAATTCCATATATGGACATATAAAGCAATCATGGCCATCTGAAATTCAACGTAAATCACTAACCAAGCAGGCCATGCAGATGATACAACGAATTCTTAGGTTTATTTAAATCCCAAATTTAGAAAATTCTGGAAACTAATCTACACAAATTGTGACGTCGGACCAATCAAAATTTAGTATTTCGGTAACCCAGCAAAAAACAGAGAAAAGAACCAATAATTTTATACTTAAATTTCTTTCTTCTTGCTTGTACTCTCAAAGGGTGCAGACGTGTTTTTGGGTAAAGGCTCTTGAAAACTACAGGAAGTTAGTGGAGTTCGCCGTTCATTAACGTGTAATAAACGATTAAAAAATACGCTGAATACGCGACGCGAAGAGAACTAACATAAGTGGAAAACCGTTGCATCATTCGCAAAGCGAAGGAGAAAATTAAAATTTAGTAATGTGCTATACCAGTGAAAAAGTCGCTTGTGAAGCAAAAGATGTCGAGAAATAAATACATGTAAAGTGAAACGGTGTTCATAATTTTATTTCATAGTTGCCCAAACGCAAAATCCGTTTTGAATCGATACCACGACATTGAGGTTTCACATCTCATCGCTCGCCGCAGCTACCGGAAGGAAAATTTTACAGAAATCTTCGAGACCATCATCTTCACGGCCTCGAGACAGGAGAGTTCATCGCTTCTACATCGAGGTAAGGTTTGGCTTCTCCACGAGTCGCCACACCGAGGGAAACGCGAAACCGTTCGCGCGTGTGGGGCGTGGACCTCACGACAACGAATCCAACTTCAAATATGTCACCGCATCGTGTGGCATAAATCTACCTTCACCAATATAACCACTCCAAAGTATAATAGGAAGAAATTTTTTATTAGTTTGCTTCCGTTAATTTTTTAATTTATTATATAAAGTTTATTTACCCTCTAAAATTTTATGAAAGTAGAGAAAATAATTGAACCTTAAGCGTTATATATAATGAAAAGTAATACTATGATGCACATATGGCAGACATAACATTAAAATGTGGATGTCAATGTCCTGACAGAAACAGCTCTTTTACCGTGTGACATTAGTCGCTTGTAAACAGTGCACCCAGCACGCAATGAAGAAGTGGGAGATAAACAAAACATTTTTTGTTAACAATACCGTCAATGGCTAAGATCATATCAGCACTGTGCCAACTACAGAAATTTCTTCCGCAGGAATAATTTTATATACCAATAAATTTACTGACAGGGCCGTTGCTTCTAAGCACCCTTAAAAGCAATCCGTTTAGACCAGGTTTGAACCCGGGATCTTAGAATCCATAGGTTAGTGTCTAAACCAGACCGATATTGTGGGTGATGGAGGTTTTCTGATATTTTGATGAGTAAGGGCGGACATTACCACTTGGCAATGTGTAGTGTGTAACGCCCGCTTTTACTACATGCGGCACCGCAGGCGATGACATTGATGATACATGAGATGAAGATGGGGCACTGGTGGAATGAGATGGCGGGAGAAACCGGAGATCCCGGAGAAAACCCGCCCCAGCGCCGTGTTGTCCACCACAAATCTCACTTTGCAGTCGCCTGGGATCGAACCCGGGCCGCCTTGGTGAGTGCCAAGCGGTCTAACCACTGAGCCACGGCGTGGCCTTACCACTAGGCAGCTCATGATGATGTAATAAATACAGATGTTAATGAACTGCACCAAAATATTTTCAGAGCAAATGGAGAAAACTTAAAGAAGTAATATGAGATAGGAGACTTATGACCTGTTGGTTCAAATGTGTAAGTTACTAAAGTAACTCTCTAAAGTCTAAAGTGCTAGTACGCCACTGAGGATAGCATTTGAGTGCACAATACACGAAAATGAAGTGACGTAACGGAGCACTCCCTCTAAGGCAATGGTTATGACAGCACTTTCAAGTGAAAGATGAACGAGTTCCAGTCTCCTTCAATTTTTTGTCTTTTTTGTTTATTTTTGTTTTGTTTTTAGTAGTGTTTTAGTATTTTTGTCTAAGCTTTTGTCTAAATATATGCACTTTATGGATAGTTTCATCTTGTCAGAGTAAGTAATTACAATTCTCTATAAAATGGGCTGAATCCTGGTTATTACTACCTTTAAATGGGAGGTGATTTAAATGGTGAATGAACTTTGCAGCTCTGTACGTCCTATTAGAATTTGCGCATTAAAAAGACGAAGAAAATGGTAACTACAGGAGAGGAACCAAACCCATAATTTCTGAAACAGCACTTTCCTTCAATTCGGATTCAGCCACCAGAACAGCTGCAGAAACACCACTAGAGTAGGCTAAATCATGCAAGAAGAGTGTTTGAATGTTCATTGTTGCACTGGCAGATGATTAGTTCGAGATTTGAGAGATCTTTTAGGCATTAAATCTTCACAATGCCAATAACAAGCTATTAAAAATTGATATTTATATACTCCGGAAGCAGTTTTAAAGACATTTTAATTCAATAACTTCACCCACCTTGTTTAAATACCGACTTATCAGCATCTGATCCAATTAGGTTTAATACAATTATCTGTGTTATATTTAGCCGCAGATCATGCATTACCTATCTCAACTTGCTTATATTAGTCACGTCTACAGTAGCTGAAATTATTTCGGTGTAGTTCACTAACATCCTGTATATATCCTCTCTGGTATAAATACATTGCAGTTAGCAACCCACACAAAAATGTGTTTTCTAAAAGGTTATAGACCGTGTATCCCTCCAGGTGTAACACATGGATCGTCTGGCCCGCTACGATGGTGCTGTTCACGACGACCAGCCTTGAGGAGGGAGCAGTGTCGCAGTGACGGTCCACCAGGTTCGGCCGAGAGTTACGCCTCCCTTGTGACCTGGCTTTTGGGAGCCCCCCGGACGCAAGACAGCCAGCAACCGAGTATGTGCAGAACCTGGTGGACCATCGCCGCGACACTGCTCCCTCCTCAAGGCTGGTCATCCCGAACAGCACCATCGTAACGGTCCAGACGATCTAGGTGTACCACCAACATCTTTCCTCGGGACACCTTCTGGATGCGGTAGACCACGTCATTAATATCGTTGATGTTTCGCTAGCGAAACAAACGGCGGTACGGGACATGTTGGAGGACATGAGATCCAGGGGAGTGATTGAAGAGTCTGACAGCCCTTGGTGCTCCTCTGTAGTATTGGTGACGAAGAAGAACGGTGAGCTACGGTGCCGCAGCTGTCACAGTGGTTACGGCAGTGCCGGCGCATGGCTAGGATAGCGCAGGCCTGAGGGGGGAGCAGTGCCGCGGTGACGGTCCACCAGGTTCTCCACATACTCGGTGATCTGGCTTTTGGGAGCCCCCCCCCCCCCCCCACGGACGCAAGTCAGCCAGCAACCGAGTATGTGGAGAACCCGGTGGACCGTCACCGCGACACTGCTCCCTCCTCAAGGCTGGTCGTCCTGAATAGCAGTAAGGTCCCGGAAGTCTTGTAGGAACTGCACGCCGGTACTTCCGGACACCTGGGAGCAAATCGAACAATCGACAAACTTCGGCAGCGCTACTACTGGCTGAGGCTCCGAGCAGATGCTGAGAGATGGTGCCGTCAGTGTCACGCGTGCGCGGCGATTCGCGGCCCCCAGACTAGGAGCCGGAGTCGCAGGGAGCAGTACAACGTCGGAGCGCCATTAGAAAGGATCGCCGTCGACAGAGCTGGACCATTCCCAGTGTCCGACCGAGGTAACAGGTACCTGATGGTGGTCGTGGATTATTTTACCAAGTGGACGGAGGTATATGCCATCCCGAACCAATCATAGACTGCCTCGTGGAGCAAGTGTTCTGCCGATTTGGGGTGCCCCTCAGACCAAGACAGCCATCAACCGAGTATGTGGAGAACCTGGTGGACTGTCACCGCGACATTATGTTGAAAGTCTAACCGTAATATTACTGACTAAAGTTGTTTATATCAGTACACTTCTTACTGTCACATTCTCGTGAGAGTACACATTGAATCGAAAGCAGCAGCGCAGATGACGATTCTATTTAGACTCCAGAGGATATAAAATGCGAATAAATAGGTATAAGTTATCGCATATCTCTAATTTGTTTCTTCGCTCATTTCTTTTAGAATTAATTATTAATATATGTCCGCCCATTTATTTGTCCTTTATTTATCTTACCACTTTTAATTTAAAACAGAATATGCTAGTCACGTTTAAGTTGTCGGAATACTTCTTTTTGCATTACGTGCTTCCTGTACTCGTCACGTGGTCGTGAAAGTGTGCGAATGGTGGAAAGATACATCATAACTGTGATTGTTTTGGTGTGGATAAACTTCAGAATGAGATACAGAAAACAAAAATGAAAGTACAATCCTTCGATGTTATGATTTTGGATATATAGGTGGAGGATTGAGGCGCCCCCTCCCTGTGTGTGTCACTGGTTGAGTACTACATGTGCACATCTCTGGAATTCTTTATTAACTTCAACTGCCTCCTACGTGCAACACGATATTGTGTATCTTCAGAGTTAAAAGGCAGAAAGCACTTCGATCCCACACAGTCATAAAAGTGTTTTATTGGCGACCATCTGGAAAGGAAACTTACAGGCCATAAAGTCGCTATTGTGGACTATTCCTCAATTGTACACTATTGTTTAAACGCTTTATCTACAATTACCCTAATGCCCAATAAGAAATAAGAGGTAAGTATGTAATTGCATTATGTAACGTACAGAACACTGGCTGCGTTCTCCTGGCTCTTTAATCTTCGTGAAATATATTTGACAGCTCATACATACGTTAGACACCGTGAGGTTATTGCAAAAACATAAAAGTTTACCGCTACAGTGCTAGTTTTATTTTATTACCGACAGCTAAAATAAAGGAAAGACAAAGACAAACATTTAGGTTTGGCTCTAAAAGTGATGTGCACACTAAATTTAGTACTGGCAAAGGTTCGTTTAAGGAATAATCGTTTTAGTGCTGGATCCAAAAAAGAAGAAAAGATAATTTTAGAAACACTTCCGAGCACGCGCATGTTTTCTGTAAACTTCATAATTAAAAAACGAAAATTCGGATAAATACCGAACTTGGTATTTAAATTAAGCATCTTAGAAAAAACGACACATATTCTCAAGAAAATCCAAAATATCTCAACATGGAAAACGTTTCATTGTTTCAAATATAGTTGTAGAGCTTTGAATTAAAATACTATATAAAACGACTGTTCAATAAAGAACGATCATAATTTTTTACAGTCATAATTTTTCGCACTAAAATTCATTCTTATTATATTCTGTTAGCTTAATGTGAAGCAAACACGCCGTAGTAGTTTCATTGCTGGTACTCCTGGCTCCCGCCAGTGAGAACCAGACAAGTTCAGAGATGTTTAGTATCGCCTACTGCTTCAATGGAGGTAACACGCGAGGAACAATATGCGGCTTTGAAATTCTGCTTTCGTCTCAACAAATCTTCAGTTGAGGCCTATACCATGTAACAGGAGGCCTATGGAGAGTCGGTTCTTCCCTACAGCACAGCTCGAAGGTGATTTAAAATGTTTAAAGAAGGGATACAATCAATTTCAAAGGAAGGTAGGCCCGGCACCAGTTACTGCCCTAACGCAAGAAAACATCAACACTGCTGCTGCCATTGTGTGAGAGGATCGACGAATTACCTTAAGATCAGTTTCTGAAATACTGAACATTTCACTGGGTGCCACCCACACGTTGGTGACAGAAACATTACACATGAGACGTGTTTGTGTGCGATGGGTTCCAAGACTTGATTCCCGAACAAAAGGACATTCGCATGCAGATCTGCATGCAGTTAAAGTTGATGTTAGAAGAAGATCGGGAGCTTCTTTCAAACGCAATCATGCTGATGAAACTTGGCTACATCATTTTGATCCTGAGAGCAAACAGCAAAGCTTAGTGTGGAAATCTCCTTCATCACCAACCCCCAGAAAAGCAAAAGTGGTTGCTTCTGCTGGGACAGTTATGGTCATCTCATTCTTTGATATTCATGGAATAGTTTATCAGCATGTTGTACCTGCACACACATCAGTAACTGGACAATACTACAGGGGTGTCCTGAAAATATTGCAAGTCCATATCAGGCTCAAAAGACCAAATTTTCGTGAAACAGGCTGGATGGTGAACCACGATGTTGCGCGGCCGCATATTGCCAATGTTGTTGCTGAATATCTTGCAAAAATCAACGTGAAGTGCATCTCTCACCCTCTCTGTAGTCCGGATTTAGCCTCATGTGACTTTTTTCTATTCCCTAACTTGAAGAAACGGCTTCGTGGGAGGCGTTATTCATCATCAGAAGCAATGGTGAAGGCTGCGGAGGCGATTTTGAAGGATCTCTCAGAAAATGGTTTCCAGCATGTCTTTGAAGACTGGCAGAAACGCTGGGACAAATGCATCGCATTCAGGGGAGACTATTTTGAGAAGGACCATCAAAATTATGAGGATGAGTAAAGGTACGTTGTCAAAAAAGAATGTGATCACTCTTTATTGAACAGCCCTCGTATTTTAGTTGTTTTTACGACAAATTCAGTGTATATTTTCAATGTTCTGCGAATGAATGGAGTCACGACAGTGCAGAGGGTCGGTTCTCTGCTATTTACCATTAGGAAACTCCTCCGGCAGGCCAGTATCCCACCCGCCGTTTTACGGAAACGACCCCCATGTCGGCCCGGAGGCCGGAAACCGTCCTACCGGAGGAGAAAGTGTTCATTCTGCCATGCATTGCCGAGATACTCACTGATATTTCTGTCCTGAAAGAGATCGCAAAATAAGAGAAGATGTGAAATGTTAATGGAGGTGAAATGGAGGGACAGGACATTCTGGGGATGCAATTAACCCACACAGCTTTCGCCTGGCGACCCCGAAAATCCTCGAAGAACCCATGGGTCGGGTATGTTGGCTACAGGAATCGACTCCGGGCCTTCCGAATACGGGCAGCAGACAAAACCGTCTGAGCCAACCCACAGTTAAACAAAGTCTTAGTATTATGTAAATCTCGTTAAATCACACAATTTGTCAAATAATTATGCTTTTGGTGGATTTATCCAATTTCGGGATATCTATTATTAGTTTGCAATAATGTTGCTTTTATTAATTCGGTAGCCATTCACTTTTCTATGCAATTACCTGCCAAGGGAATGGAATGTCAAAGCCATCATGTAGCAACCGACTTTTAAATGGCTTAAGTATTCTTAACCAAGTGTTCTTCTATTCCCATTATATCTACAGGAAATACATGTAAAACCATTACTGCATTTGTTTACATCGAATGAAAGGAAATGGGTAGAAGAATAAGAGATTTAAGAATAGTTATTCCAGAGTAGAGAAAGTCGCGTGGTTGCTCATTTCGATGTTGTTCTGTTCTCAATGTGGTTCCCCCCCCCCCCCACCAACATAGTCATATCGGGCGATGAATGAAATGGGTGAAATAATTCTCAGATGAGTCCAGGGTCCATGGAGCTTAGAGTTACTCGACATTCGTCTATTAGGATTAGGGAAAACCCCAGAAAAACCTTTTCCAGGTAACTGACCTGACTGAGATTTGAACTCGGGACCTCTTGAACGTGAGGCAGATACGCTACCATCTACGCTACCAAGGCGGGCTATATAGTTTGATGCATATGTAAGTATTTATGCAAATATCTATGAAAAAAAATTTTATGGTTCAAACAGCATGCAAAGATGAAATTATAATAGTATTATATTAAAGTTCAACATATTCCAAGTGTGTAGCTTCAAAGTCCCTCCCCCAAATCAAACTAGTATTTATGTGGAAAAACTTCCTTTATTCTTGAGTATTTTAATACTTCAGATAAAATTTTGATTAAGTTCTTAAGCTATTTACAGTTACTAATAAAATGCATATTGAACTTCCGATAGTAAACCTGAAATCCTCTTGTTCAGAATAAAATTTTTATCATTTTGTTTAATTGGTACAAACGCTTACTTCAGCACTGATAATATATACATATATAACGTATTTTAAAGCTCACACTTCGCCAATTTTTATGCCATAAATCATTTGATTTTTCAGGTCTAGTTTCTCAATCGTTATTTAGCTTCTCTCGTGGCCATGCAAGGAGCGGAAACCGTATGTCATATAACTATATGGTTTTTAAAGATTTAACTATTGCTTCGACTGTTGTATTCCTTTTATACAAATAACTAAATGAGAAATTTCTGCAAACATTTATCTCGATTAACAATAAATATAAGAATAACTCTATGCAGAATCGATTATGACAAGAAATAGTGCACGTGAGCGTTACACAGGCTCCGAGGATCCATGAATCGACTCTCCTGCACGTCCAAAAGGAGCTGTGTATCGAGTGTTGGAGATGAAGAGGCTACAATGTGGTCGTCCTTCTGGTTGGCTGGGCAACACACTGTCTCTGTCTCTCTCACGTGCTCACCCCGCTGGCGATTAATCTTTATTAGAACCCCCTCATCCCACTGAGGACAAGCCCGGCTCCCGGGTTACGCGACTGCGCCACTCCCACTGCCTAATCGCTATGTCAGTAATTATGTAGCTGTGGTCAAATCGATAGTTTCGATTTACGAACAGTTGTTTCTTCGTGTTATGTTATATGTCTAATGAGTTGTCCCATACGTTCTAGCGTTTCGTTTGCCATCACAGAAAGGTTATGGCATTTCGATTAATCACAAAAAGCAGAAAGTGTAGAAAATAAGCCTTGTTGTCGATTTCACACTACATTTTATTAAGTTTAATGGTGGCGTAGGACAAGGTTGACCTTTATCAACCGCACTTTTTAATTTGTATGTGACGAAATAGTAAGGATTTGGTCGAATAAAGTCAATGGAGGCATTAATGTATCAGGAGCTAAATTGAAAACATTGTTGTATGCAGATGATCAAATAATAATGACCACAAATGAAGATGACCTACAGAAAATGCTGTATAATCTAGATAAAATTGCTACAGAATATGGAATGAAAATATCAGCAAATAAATCCAAAACCATGGGATTTAAAGGAATTAATCCAGTAAAATTAAAAATAATCTTAGATCACATAATAATTGAGCAGAAATCACACTTTCAGTATTTAGGATGTAATGTCTCGTACCAAGGGGAAACTGATATAATAGAGAAAATAAATAAATTTAACTATATAACAGGCACAATAAAAAGAACATTAAAACATAAAGCAAGAAAGGACTCGATAATAAAACTATACAAAACAATGGCAATACCAACTCTGATCTATGGATCAAAAACATGGACACTAACAAAAAGAAATAGCACGAGAATACAGTCATCAGAAATGAAGTTCATAAGAGCAATAGCTGGATATATCAAAATTGATATAAAAACGTAGTCAGGATATTAGAACAGAATTAAAAGTAGAAGAAATAAACCATACTATTGAAAGAAATAGAAATCAATGGAAAGAACATGTTCAAAGGATGAATAATAACAGAATACCAAAAATAGCCTTAAAATATAAACCTATAGGAAGAAGAAACCAGGGAAGACCGAAGAAAAGATGCGCAGACCAATTTGGAGCCGGAACGGGTTAAACAATCCACAGCCGTGAGGTTGAAGAAGAAGAAGAAGAAGAAGAAGAAGAAGAAGAAGAAGAAGAAGAAGAAGAAGAAGAAGAAGAGGAAGAGGAAGAGGAAGAAGAAGAAGAATTTTATTAAGTTGTAAAAAATAAACACTGTATAAACATACAAACCTAATCACACTACGTTGAAGCACACAATTATCTTTCAAGAGACAGAAAACACATTACTAAAACATTTCATTTTATACGCAAAACTTTCACCTAAAAAAAAGGACTTGTTATATTTTAAGTCAATTATCTTTTAATTGCAGTCAGAGATAATATGCTGATCGTAATACTTTCCCCCCAATACTTAACACCAATGTACTTTTGAGCTTCAGAAGTTGGAAATGTCGCTTTAAAACGTTGTTTTAGAAATTCAGTACTTTGTACATCAGGTTTACTTAGGTTGCTGTTATTCTATCATTTTTCGAACCAGATATTGCTGAAAAATATAATAACACAGATTTAAGATAATATTTATTAAATTTCTTATAAGAGCGGAGACATCGAGACATGAGAAGCAAATTGACCTTTTGTTTACTGAAGCTATTAATTGGTGCTCCAATGCACACCAAAATCAAATTTTCCTATGATGAAAATTTTGATAAATAAGCGCAATTAAAGCGGCAACAATACAGTTTTGTGTTTGGGCGACATGCTACCAATGACATATATGGAAGTAACACATCTTTTGCTGTTGTAATTTATGTCCCCCTTAGGGGAGGGTATCCGTCCCCTTCAGCTGCTGTGGTACGAGCACTGCGGACCTCTGGTACTCGTGGTACCTCTGACGTTACTAGAGGAACCTCGGCGCCAAACTGCCCAGCCCCTCCCGTAGGGCAGTTGTTCAGATTGGGTTGGACTCAATGGGGAGTGGTTCCCGATACCCGTGGGAGATCGGGTACGTCTTCGGACGAGGTTGAGGGAAGCCATATATTCCACCGTACTAGCCTGCATAGCTAGTAGAAGGTGTGCTAGATCACCAGGCGGCCGTACCGAGGTTGATCGGTAGCCTTGCCCTTTGGGGTTGGCGCGCGTAAGTGGCGTATCCACTTCCATCCCGTCGTGTGTTTTCGGAACAGTTGGGCGGGGGCCTTGTTAGTCTCTAGGTCTTGCCCTATGGAAAGCCTCACGGAGGCGCCGGGCGCCCGTCGGGGACGGCTCGGTAACTCCCTGGTCGTTAGAGGGGGAGAGGGTCGGTCTTCACTTTGTGTGGACTGCCCTGGTAGATGTCAGGGTCTATGGAGCTTAGTTACCCGACATTCGTCTTTCATGATTAGGGAAAATCCTGGGAGGAACCTTATCAGGTAAATCACCCTTACCGAGATTCGAACACGGGACCTCTTGAACGTGTGGCACACACGCTACCATCTACGCCACCTAGAAAGTAATGCAGTGCCTGAATTAAACATGGGGAATGTTTGCCCCTTCCTATATTCTGTCTCAAACTGGAATGAACCTGTTGGAAACATGTGAGACGAGAAAGAGAGGAGCAAATATGCTTTAAGGGAAATATCTTTGGATGTGAATTTTGTTTTATTTTTTTTTTTTTTTTTAAATTTACGTCCTCCAACTTTAAGTCATATCGGGCGGTGAATGAATTGGGTGAAATCATGCTCAAATGAGTCCAGGGTCTATAGAGCTTAGAGTTACCCGACATTCGTCTTTCATGATTAGGGAGAACCCCGGAAAAACCTTATCCAGATAACTCACCCTGACCAAGATTCGAACTCGGGACCTCCTGAACGTGAGGCAGGGACGCTGCCATCGGCGCTCTCGAGGCGGGTTGGCTGCGGATTGGGAGAGGACTGTCATAATACAGTGACTGTCATAATTTTTCGGACAAGGTGCTCTGCACATGTAACATGCTCATTTTTTTAAGGAAAAGTGGGTAAACAAAAATGTCTAAGCCCTTAATTCTATGCACTTCAGAGGTACCACAATACAGTTGTGACTTGTAAATTATTTTTAAAATACACAACACCTACCTGTAAATTGGTTTGAAAATTTGCTCGTCATTATTCTTCGCGTCATTATTCTTCGGACAAGGAATGGTTGGCAAGTCAAGGCATGCTTTGCACTTATGTGCTGTGCGGCGAGGTCCCAAACCAGTGCCTTACTCTCGCACAAAGCAGACGCAAACATCCAGGAGTGAAATGGGGCGGAGAGGAAAGAACAATACATTTGAGCAATGTCAATTAGTAATATTACATCATGAAAAGGGGGGAAAACATGTCAACAAATAGCAGATTTGTTGAACATGAAGAAGTGTGTAGTGTTTGACTCCCTCTTTTACTACATACGGCACCGCAGGTGGTGACACTGATGATACATGAGATGAAGATGGAGCACCGGTGGAATGAGATGGCGGGGGAAACTGGAGATCCCGGAGAAAACCCGCCCCAGCGCCGTGTTGTCCACCACAAACTCACTTTGCGGTCGCCTGGGATCGAACCGGGCCGCCTTGGTGAGAGCCAAGCGGCCTAACCACTGAGCTACGGCGTGGCCTAGAACATGAAGAAAAGTACCGTTAACGACATTTATCTGTCGATAAAAATATCAAGATAGGATTGAAAATTTGCCACAGACAGGTCGCTCGAAGGTCTTTAATAGAAGAGAAGAGAGGACAGTAATAAGCAAAGTCAAAAATAATCCACGTCTTTCTACAACTGCTATTGCTGCTGAGGCTGCTCGTACCTTTTGAAAGATGATCAGCGCAAGCACAGTATACAGAGAACATCATCATGAACAAACTACAAGGGGAAAAAAACCTATATCGACAAAATTAGTAGCAACAAGCAGCATAAATTTGCTACGGAGCACCTCAGCAAAGATATGGACTGTTGGGAAAAAGTAATTTTCTGCAATTAAAGATGCAGTTCAACATTTCTGGTTCAGATGGGCGAATTATAGCTTGAAGATAGCCCAATAAAGAATCTGAAGAAAGAAATATGCAGGCGAAAGTGAAATGTGGAGGCGGAAATGTTATGGTTTGGGGCTGTATGTTAGCTGAAGGAGTAGGTGAGGTGGTTTTTATAGATGGGCACATGGATCTCCTAATATCTTCGGATTTATGATAAGATAACTTGAAGAAAAGTTCAGAAAGTATGAGAATAGGAAATCGTTTTAAATTTTATCAGGATAGTGACCCAAAACATACGGCCCATAATGTACGTCTATAGTTGTACGACTGTCATAAATTTGTGAATCCTGCCCCACAGAGTCCCGACATCAACCCGATGGAGAATCTATGGGGTATACTCGAAAAGAACGTACGAAAATTTTCCATAAATTCTAAAGCTGATGTGAGGAGGCGACTGCAAGAAGAATAGGATAAATTGCCCCGTTCTACTACTAACAAAATGGTGGAGAGCATACCGAGAAGGCTGACTAAAGTGTTATGGAGGAGGGGAAGAATCACCAAGTATTTATATTCCTACAAAGCCTCCATTCTTTCTATTTGTTGTGTACTTATAATTTTTGTCCGAATAATTTTGAATAGGAAATTTTGTGTTACATAATTACATTCATAGGTGTTATATTTTGTGTTTAATGTAATGAAATGAAATTTTATTTTTATTACCGGTATATGTAACTGTACGATCTGGAGTGAGCAAAATGGAATAAAATAGGTTTGTTGTTAATATTTTGTTGTTCAGCATATAACAGCAACCTAGGAGCATTACGTTAAAGTATCTCTGTCTCTCACATTCTTGCCCTCCATGTGCTCAAAACAATATCGTTACTGTCTGAAATAAATTATAAAAGAAATTTAAAAGCTCTTTAAAAGCGAAGTATGCAAACTTAAAATATTATGACAAATTAATAGAATTTATATATTTACAACATAAACAGTGATTTAAAATGAAACTTAATGTGCTTTGAACTATAATGAGCAAAACAAAAAGATGTAAAGTATAGTGAAAATAAGAGCTCAAACTAGCATATCCACTTCGGCGAGACCAGTTCTGTCATGTCAACATTGGAGTCCACTGGGTCATATTGTGAATCCCGCTCGTCGACTGCCGAAAGTTCTAGATGGAACGGGAAATGTTTGGTGATTATGATGTCGAGCCTTCTTGGTCCTAAGCTATGATGTTCGGGATACCGCTAATGAGCCTGCGCCCCGTAGCGTTGCTGGTGCGGCTGCGCTAGTGGGGGAGGTCTTCTGACATTCATATCACTGGGGGCGGTGCAGTCTGCTTCGTAGAAGAGATGGTTGAATGGGTATATGCCAAATCAACAGGTGTCTTGCCCACCAATGGCAAGGCTAATGGCGCAGGTTTTCCCCAGGCTGGAGTACCGATATGTAGTGTACTGTTACTACCGAATTCCCCATGGAAGCCCATACTGCTACGTGCCAATATGCCGACGATGTTCTTATACTGGCACAGAATTAAAGCATGAGTTACTGCTTTCCTATTCTGCATCAACAACTGTATGCCATTAGTAAGTGGAATGATAGGGTAGAATGGCCACTAGCTGCCCAAAGCCAAAGCAATTTTCTTGAATCTAAGGCAGCGCTTCCAGCATCGCAGCATGCAACCAGTTATCGAGCCTTTCAAAACCCTGGCTAGGCTGCAGCTTCGTGCACACCCCAAAGCGACCTAGAAAAAGTGAAAGCAAAAACTGTAACTTGCACAAAATCAACCCTGACGGATAACTATATCCCTTAGAAAGAACGGAAGCAAGTTCCAGCATCTCCTAGGAGTCTCACCTTGAGCCCCAAGAGAAAATCATAGATTTGGTGACCACTGCAGTTTTAGTTCGAGCTCCTGAAAGGGCCCTAGGATGAAGACTTACTAAACTACTAGAGGTGACGGTAAATTACCGTTAAGAAGAATCTTCGCAGCCACACGAGGCGATCTATATTCCTAGTCATCTCAAAGCAGATGGCCTCCCAAATTTTAAGCCTGGATCCCGAAAAATACTCCGGCGAGGACGGCGCCATGGTAACTATGCTCCAGCATATTTCCCAGAAGGCTATGATTCACTTAACACGGATCTACAATGCATGTAATCTCATCTGCATTTTGAAGCACGGAAAGAATCCCGCTTTCCCAAATAATTGCCGTCCCACCAGCTTGCTCCCGATCGTCTAAAAAGTGTTTGAACGTTTCTCCTGTCCCGCCTAACTTCTCTCTTCCAGGAGCGGCGTTTCCATCCAGATCAACAGTTCGGGTTTCGGTGGGGACATTTAACAACGTTACAGCTGTAGGTGCGAAGGCTTCCACGGCCTGTGTCAATGTGGATATCTTCAGGTTCCGGAGAAGGTGGCGTCGTTGTTTGGCTTGTTGCCGACGTTTCCCCCTGGACTTGTGCCCTGAGGAAGCCCACAACATGATGGGGGAAACGTCGGCAACACGACAAACAATGGCGCGGCGTTCTCCGGAGCTCAAGATATCTAACGTTACAGCTGCAAATTGCTCGAGAAGGCATCTCTGGACTTCCTGGAAAACTTCAAAATCATTGCAGTAACCTTGTAACTGTAAAGGAACTTTGTTACCTCATAGCATTAAGGGATTTTGTACAACATGAAGGTGACATAGATCCCTCCCACTTCTCGCCCTGATCGATAGTTTCCTCTGGGATCGCACCTTCTAGGGTGTGGGGGTGGGGAGAGTATCCTCAGTCATACTAATGGAGGCTGGAGTACCGATATGCAGTGTACTGTTATTACCGTTACTCTTTGCTGCCAACATGACCAACTTCCCCATGGAAACCCATTCTGCTACGTGCCCATATGCCGACAATGTCCTTATATTGACACAGAATAAAAGCATGAGTTGCTGTTTTCCTATGCTGCATCAACAACTGCATGCCATTAAAAGGTGGAAAAATAGGGAAGAATGGCCACTAGCCTGACCTTCTTCTGGCAAAGATTCGCAGTTGCCTACTAGAAATATTTCTGAGGCTGTGGCGGAGGAGAACTTCTTGGGTTAACGTCGCCAATTCCTGGAGGTCCTACTGAATCGCGGTCTCCCTTCACTCCGCATGTATGGATAAATATCGGCCTAGACCATACCGCCCTAGGCAGTACAAAATCTTCCAACCTACAATGCTCATGCACCTGAAACTAAGCCTGTATAAGGATCATCCATTATGTACTCTCATACAGCATGTCTGCGAGTTTTGGGTTTCCGACGTTCATCTTATCACTCGCCTTGGTTTTGTAATAGCCATCGCTTTCCTTATTACAGGTAAAACCACACTGGTTTCGGTCACAGCTGAACGGGTGACCGCATAGTTGTAAATAACGTTAGTAATACCTGGCCATACCCTCACTCCATGCACTCACATTCCCTTCGGCTTCTCGCGCTAGGTACTGCACCCGCAAGTGGCATCCGGCTTAAATGAGCGTACACCTCGGCAGCAGATACTGAGGTCACCTAGCCGCCATCATCACTAACCACACTGAATATTTGTACAAACGTTATTTTCTTTCATATGGCATAGTAAATTCGTACCTATAGGTTCTGTGCTGAATTTCCCTCTGCTCGGGAAAACGGAGTGACCTCTTCTACCTCCTGGCTGCTAAATTAGTACCGACATCTTATAAGAAAGTAGGACGATGGGATCTCCGCTCCAGGTAGTCTTTTACAATGAAACTGTTGCATGATCACTTGCTGTTTGTTCATCAGAAAATAATAAATCTTTTTACCTATTGTTGCTTTATCAAATATTATTTTCTACGCTATGTCAGCTTGAAATTTATACTTATCTCAAGCACGTTAAATAGTGTTTCCTGTCATCCATTTGCCCTAGTTAATAGCAGAATATAGCACTGTTGATTCATGAAGACTCTATTATGCTAGTGTCATATTGAAAGTGGAGAAATAGTATTTAAAAAGTTCCTAAACAAACGAAGTACCATCACCTCAATGTACAGATCTTTATGTTGCTTTTCCACTTCTTTTGGTGCCACGTAGACCTCTTTTATTTCAGGCTTTCAGTGCCTGTCACAAAACTCGTCAAAAAATCGACAGATTCATTTTGAAATTTGTGAAAATGTTCTTCTCCGCAGTTTCTGGTTTCCTTTGACCACAATTGGACCCAAGGGGACAAACTTTTCGATTACGTAAGCTTTTAAATAATTTCTTGCACTCATGTCCTAGTGCAAGTTTTGAAACAATCTCATCCACAGTGACACGCCTTTCATCTGTAATGAGTTGATCAACTGTTCCTTTGTTGCGTTCCGTGGAGGCAGCTCGAGGGCGAAATCTACGAGACTCATGTCGATATTCGTGTTCCACTTCTGAAATGCTTCATCCATCACCTAATACTTCTGAGGCTCATGTAGACATTTTCATAGTCACGTTGAAATTTGTGGTAAATTTCAGCAGCAGTTTTTTCCTCTAAGAAAATATTGAATGACAGCGCGCCTTCAAACGAAACATTGATGTCTTCATTTTGGTAATACTACCTGTGGTCACGTGATAGAAATCAATGACCTCCCAATATGACAATATGTAGTGTTAAGTCTATAGATTAAATTGCAATCGCTTTTGCAACATTGCTGGTGGCTCACAATATTCGGTACCCTCGTACCTTACTGCTATTAAGCAAAAGCTTGTTAAAATTGCTATTGCAATGTGTTTATTTGCAATATATTACATTGATTTTAATTGTGCAACATATATTTCATTAAGTAAATAGCGAAGGCCTTCTGGACCTACGGGAGGGAGGTGAGAGGATAGGAAGGGTGGCCGAGTTTAGGAGAGCCTATAGGGCAGGGTATAGACCTAACGCCTCTGCATATTGAGGTTGAAAGAATGGTCTTAAGCAGTGCCATTCAGCAGCAAAGAATCATGGTATTTAAAGCCGGTGACCTATTAGGTCACATGGAAATTCTCCGGGAAATCAAGGAGGAAAATGCCATAGAGTTAGGGGACTGGATGTTACCGCAACCTAGTTTAGATCTCTCCTTCACCGTTAGAATTCCTGAACGGTTGAACCGGAGAGAGCCCATATATGAGAATAAGTCATCCGTATGGTATACGGATGGTTAAAAATTGGACGGGAAAACTGGAATTGGGGTTCATGTGCCATATTTTAGCCTTTCTAAAGCCCTGGATACCAGCCCCTCCATCTTCCAAGTGGAAGTTCATGCTATAGAAATCAGTGCCCATGAGAATGTCAGAAGAGGCATTCGTGGTGCTAATGTCTATATTTTATCAGTCAAGATGCGTTAAGGGCCCTTGGTGCTTGCACCATTGAGTCAAAGCTTGTAAATGACTGTGTGAGGATTTTAAATCAGCTGACAAAACACAATAAGATTACGCTTTTGTGGGTGCCAGGACATGAAGGAATCGAAGGCAATGAGGCTGCTGATCGCCTTGCCAAAGAAGGTGCTAATACCCATTTTATTAGCCCTCATTCTTTCTGTGGTGTACCAAGTGACTATATCAAAGATGAGATAAAGGCCTGGGAAATCAAGAAAGTCAATGCTGTTGGGGAAATGTTCCAAAACAGGATCATGCAAAGGAGTTCATTGAACGCTCTGCAAAGAGATCCAAGAGGATCCTCGCTCTCAACAAACAGGAGTTAAGGCTAATAATTGGCCTTCTAACTGGACATTGCCCTCTAAGGTATCATCTCTATAAGATGGGTAAGATTGGGACGCATATTTGTAGATTCTGTAAAGAAGAAAAAGAAACGGCAAGACACATTCTTTGTGACTGTGAAGCCATTGCCTGGAAAAGATTAAGGCATATGGAGTCGGGTTTTCCAACTGCAGGACAGATTGCCTTACCAGCACCTCAAAAACTTATAGGCCTTTTAATAGCCTTAATATAAGCTGGTACTTGTAGAGTAGGGTAATGCACAGTATATCTATTAGGTCGCAGTGCTGAGAAGTCGCAAGGGCGTTCACTACCCATTTTCAATCACCATCATCATCATCACCATCATCAGAGGGCAGGGTTCCTAACCACTGTAAGAGCTCCTGCAACTGGCTTAACTCTCGCAATCTGAAGGACGAGGATTTACAGAGAGCAATGCACTTGCCATGCACTCCAAAACATAAAACCCTGAAAGAGCCAACCAAGAGGAACGATGAAATTAATGAGATGTTAGGGAAAATGGACAAACATGAATTTCGCAGGGGGGGATACAGAAATTTCCAAGGTCAGGAAGGTCGAAACTAGGATCTTTCGAATGTGTGCCACACACTCTCCCGCCTAAGCCATCCCAGTCGGTTAAGAAATATAATACTTGAAGCTTTATGGAAGCAATAAAAATGATGAGGAACCGTATGAGACAGACTCAGTTTTCTTGAACAGGACTACACGATGACAGGCCTTGTAGTGGTTTAGCTGCGACAGCTTGGGCCGCCCCCTCACCGCAACACACCGTGGTCGATGCACCTGGGTTCGAGCTCGTCTTACCGAGACTGATTCATACCGGTACAGCTGCGCGTACAAAAACGGCTGATCTGCATAATGAATTCGTGTTTCTCTTCAGCATCCATTGAACAAGTTGGGAAAGAAAACTAGCCAAATATCGAGCTTTTGCATCCTTTTGTTTGTCTTAATGCTCAGTTTAATATATAGTTCAATCAATGTGAAATTATTTTGTAGCTTTTAAGATGAAATTTTTAGCTGGTTTTGCTACACATATTAATGTCAGTTTGTGTATCGGAATGTAAAAATTATACATTTAAGCTGAAGTAAAAGTATGTTTAGAACTTTAACAAAATTATAAATTATAGATCCTGAAAACATTCACGCGATTCAGAACACCTGCACATAGTTAAGGGAGGGTAATTTCATATACAGCATTTTGACGTAAACTTTGGGTTGCAATAAATTTAAAATTAAGGATACTTAAAATAAAAGACTAAATTTTGCTACACATGCAGCATTATTAATCTTTCTTACCAAACGAACACACAGAAGCATAATTTAATGAACTGGTGGCTAAAAGACAGAAAGAACAAATTTAATCAAATAATATTAAAATCCAAATCCTAACGTTTGTCCCTGTTTCCTCTTTTTCAATGATAAAAGTGGTAATTTAAACCACATTTTAATTTAAAGTTTAAAGTTCGTTTTACACAAAAATATGTAATATAATTATAAAATATTAAAAAGTATATTTTAATCGAGTTTGACACTTAAACATGTCGCTGATACATCCATGTAAACTTATCTATCCACTCCTTCACAAAATTATTCTATCGAAAGTGTTCTCCTACACACTTTGCAAGATAAACTCTTGCAAAAAGCTTTCCTTTCACATTTCTTTGTAGGGTCAATGGGATTAGAGTCGTCAGGGACACATGTTTCACTCCGTCGTTTCATGCCTTACTCGTTCGTTTCATGTTACATGAAACACTCGTTCCTTCCAACCCATTACGTTCGAAAAGCAGCTATGTATGCCGAACTGTGACTGAACTGTACATGTGCGCTCTCGTGGAGGAATGGGCATTTGCTGGTTCGAGTATTCACTTGTTTGGCAATTCCCATTATAGCATTTTTCTCATAGAATTGCTTCAATATATTAAGACAAATGACAGTAGCATATGTCCTTTATCATTTTTAATTTCTGTTACGGTTTAGGTGTCATTTATTACTTTATGATGCTCAAATTCCGTTTAGTCACGTTTTCTTCTATTATTACAACTAAGCAAGTATTAAAATGTGTTCCAAAAATGTCATATGAGTCTTATATGTGTAGTATTTTAATCAGAATTTCTATAAGACCAAAACGCAATTTCTTGTGACGTAAATAAACATTTGGTGATACACACATTAGAAGTTATGTGTAATACAAAATAAATAACCATTGTTTTAACTCTATAAACATAGAGTAAACTATGCTATTAACACAAATTAAGGTTAATTAACATGAAAGTTATTGCTCTGCATTAAAACGATATACAAAATGACTATACTGAAACTTATGTTTTGCTTAGACGAGGAGTAAGTTGACATAACTGAGCTATTATTAATAACAATGTCTACTGTAAAACTAATGATGCTTGGGAGCACCTCTATGTTTTACCATAGTAATCTCAAATATAAAAATAAAACCAAAGATGACGGTCCTTATTATTCATATTATTCAGAAGTTTCGTGTGTTATTATTATTATTATTATTATTATTATTATTATTATTATTATTATTATTATTATTATTATTATTATTATTATTATTATTATTATTATTATTATTATTATTATTATTATTATTATTATTATTATTATTATTATTATTATTATTATTATTATTATTATTATTATTATTATTATTATTATTATTATTATTATTATTATTATTATTATTATTATTATTATTATTATTATTATTATTATTATTATTATTATTATTATTATTATTATTATTATTATTATTATTATTATTATTATTATTATTATTATTATTATTATTATTATTATTATTATTATTATTATTATTATTATTATTATTATTATTATTATTATTATTATTATTATTATTATTATTATTATTATTATTATTATTATTATTATTATTATTATTATTATTATTATTATTATTATTATTATTATTATTATTATTATTATTATTATTATTATTATTATTATTATTATTATTATTATTATTATTATTATTATTATTATTATTATTATTATTATTATTATTATTATTATTATTATTATTATTATTATTATTATTATTATTATTATTATTATTATTATTATTATTATTATTATTATTATTATTATTATTATTATTATTATTATTATTATTATTATTATTATTATTATTATTATTATTATTATTATTATTATTATTATTATTATTATTATTATTATTATTATTATTATTATTATTATTATTATTATTATTATTATTATTATTATTATTATTATTATTATTATTATTATTATTATTATTATTATTATTATTATTATTATTATTATTATTATTATTATTATTATTATTATTATATTAGGCTGTCGTAAAAATGAGCATGAAGATGCTGGGATAAAAGGATACACCAATTCTTTGGAATATCATACAGTATGGACTGAAAGCGAGCGCGAACTTGGGATAAAGCCTGGTCAGTAAAGACCAAAAAACAGGGCAATCTGGGAATAAATAATTTACAAGCCGAATTAATGCACCATCCATCAATAATACTCATTCAGAGTTAGAATTTTTCAAAGGTCTTCCCAATTTCCTCCAGAGCTTATACCACTCATAAGCCGCCTTGCTAGCTTTTACTATTCATTTATGGTGAATCATAGTCTTCAACTTATCATTATTCCTTCTTAAATTACTTACACTAAGAATTTTTTAAAATACTTGAAAGAAAAAATGTAGAACTGAATCTGATCTTCCTCTTTGTATATTAGTTCTGTATGTGGGAAGGCAGATAGCGGGAGGTGCCTCCACCATGTTGCACCAAGTGAAACAACTCCACGGGGTGGCTGGCGTCTGTTTCATTAACCGCCCTTCTCTCTCTATAATTATTCTTCTGTGGCATTTGAGTATATTAAAATAACATCTCAATCTACAGTTTTACTTTCCTTACTGAGTATAGTAACTAGAAAATGTCGCTTTCCACCCAAAAATTCGACGTCAAGATTTCACTGATATATACATATGTCTTAAGCGCCTCTAAAAAAGGAAAGAATCACGCGCTCCTGTGTGTATGTATGTGTGTGCGTGTGTGTGTTTGTGTGTGAACAGCTTAACTCAAAGAAGAAAAGTCGGTTAAATACCAAACTTCGTATTTAAGTTCTGTGTCATCTAAAAAGGTTTTAAAAAAAGTCGTTTTTGTAGTGCTTTTTATCAACAATTTAGTTTTCTCAAACATGGCTATAGAAATAAATATATAGCTTTGAGTAAAACGTCATATGTTTAAGATATTTTCATGAGAAATTTAATAAGGAAATCTGTGAACAGCCTCACGTAATTAGTTATTAATTATTACTTTAATTATTACATAATTACTTTCACATAATTAGTAAACCACAGGAGATCACCATCTTACTACACAGAAAATGAAGATTTTCTTAAAGAACAAGTATATTCAATATTTTACTTTTGTGGAGGGAACCATTTAAGAGTTATTTCTTTTCATTAACTGAAGTTTTAGTATTCTACTTATCTCAGTTGGAAAGTGTAGCGGTTCATGGTTCTATATGTCTGTCCTGACATTGTAGCCACCTACGTCGACTGGAATTTTCATTTGTGAATCTCTCTTCAGCTGCTCTGCAGTCGACTCCATAGTCTGTGCTTGACTAAGTACACATGTTTGGTTTAGGAAGAGCAAAGACATTTTTCTCCTTAATGGACACATTAAGTGTTTCTCGTTGTCGCGAGAAAAAAAAAATCAAACAAGAAATCGCCAGGAGCGGTTACTGTCTCTAGTTTTGTCAAAGCTTTTTCAGGCATATTGGGAGTAATGTCCTAGGATTTCGCGATTTTTTGCGCAGCAATTCCCTATTCGTGTCTTAGCATGTTTACTTGTTTATGGTTTTCAAGTGTGTTTAAAGTGAATGATGAAGTTTATTATAATTATATCCAAACATGAATGAATTAATATGCCTATTTATTGTTCTTAAGGTTATTTTATTTATTCATAGCTAGTTAATTCGGACTAAAGTTAACTCTGAGATTACTGTCTCAGAGATATTAGTCATATGTTTCTTCAACTGATCATACAAAGATAATGGAATTGCAAAGCATTATTTAGCCACCACGTCTTAAATGATTTGTCTGGCACTTAAGTCTACACACTTCCTGTATCTGTAAGAAAATATGTGATAAAGCCATCTGTAATGATATGTATGCGGATAAACACGCAGGAGGTAAAGCAATAAGGCTTTTAGAACAGATGTTGAAGAACGTGTAGAGAAAGCCATTTGATGCAATATATTAGACTTTTAGTATAACATTTTGCATTCAAGTGATGAGCTACTATGATTACCTCTTACGTCTACACATATTACTGGGTATGCATCAGGGTATAGGTTTATTTGTGGTGTAAATATTCTACTGCTAATTATTCAGTTTCGTTTATATTATTTTTTTAATTTACTTTAATAATACTCTATAATATTTAACGTAGTTTGTACTGAATGAAATGAAATGTGATATCTTCTGAGATATAACCTTAATGGAGCTAAGTAAATGCTATAATACTGAAATTGAAGAATCAATGTGCTCATTGGAAATCATGAATAAGTACACAATGTGTAAGCTACAAGATGAGAATATAGTAATTATGAGTTAAAGGTATTAAAAGCAACTGAGAGATGAATTCTAAGCCATGAAGAACGGATAGTATTTCTTCTAGAGCATTTTATCCAGGGGTATACATTGTTCGGGTAGTAGAAAGGATTGTTGGTTGGAATTGCAAGCAGATACAATTATAGAATTGCTCACATTTTTCTCAAGCTACTGACATATTATGTCGATTAACTTTGAGTTGACAGAAAAATTAGAATATCTACCGAAAACAGGGTGTTTAAGGTAAGGAGAAAAGATAAATGTTGGTCTATGAGCTGGAAAATGATGTACATAAAGCACTGTCTTTTACGTCCCATGAAGTTTGTGGTAAGCCTTTCATAGAACAAGTGTTAATCTTCGAACATTTTTTTTTTTTTTTTACTTGTTCCATTTATACCCTGCCTTTAACTGCAATGGTCATTATCGGTGGTCGTTCTCCTTTGAAACATATCGAATGTGTTAACTCATATTCATTGGGTTTTAATCATTTGATCAGGTACACATTCGCACTCTCAAACATACTTCCATACTCTGAGGAAGATGAGGAATTATCTTGGTTGGAGAAAAATCCCCACCCCCACCCCAGGGAATCGAACCTGGGACCCTAGCACGGCAGGCAGGCCCGCCTCGGTAGCTTAGATGGTAGCAGGTCTGCCTCACTTTCAAGAGGTCCCGAGTTCGAATCTCGGTGAGGGTGAGTTACCTGGATAAGGTTACCCGGGGTTTTCCCTTATCCATAAAGACGAATGTCGGGTAGCTCTAAGCTCCATGGACCCTGGGCACATTTGAGCATAATTTCACCCATTTCATTCACCGTCCGATATGACTTAACGTTGGAGGACGTAAAATTACAAAGGAAAAAAGAAAAACTGCAGGCGGGTCTTTGAACATTGTTGCATATCAAATTCGTTTTGAAAGTGAACAAATCGTTGAAGAGCTTTTAGGTATACTAATCACCTTTTCTGAACAGCATTTTGAAATAAAATAATTCAAAAAAAGAAAGACTTTCATTATTTTCCACTGATAACCCATTTCGTTGCTGTTTATCTTGCTGATGAATTGATTAACTTTGACAGGGGTTATGATATTGGAATCAAAGCGACAGATAATACGACGTAGAAAGTTTTGAAAAATATAGGCTGCAACCAACAGACACGATTAAGGCTCAAAGAGAGGGAAAAACCGACTCACGTCGAAATTGCAGTAGCCCATCAACAAATGTTCATTATAAAATTAAGAAATATTCAGGATTTTATCTAGTCTCTAGACCTTTTGTTCTGTGTTACGACATATTACTTACAAAAAGGATAAAATCACATTTGAAGAAAGCATTTGAAAACAGGCTGAAAGAAAACGTCGTTCTCACCGAGGTGACATAAGTGACATTCATGATTGGTGATGGATTCTGATCATGATGACAACTGAAAACCACTCAGCTTAACGTGAAATAGTCAATGCCTAATTATTGTGTCTATGAAACATGAAATCTGCAGTGTTTAACGCCCGCTTTTACTGCATACGGCACCGCAGGCGAATGTGTGTGGCAGAGAACGCCTGCTACACAAGGAGCAGACTGTTAAAAAAACATGTGCCCTATTCACTGTATACACTAAAACCGAGAAGATTCATTCACAAAAGTAGAAACCGTCAGAATGTTTTTGAATGGTCTATAACTGTGTTGACATGGGGTGTCATAAACTTGTCCAGGGAGGGTGTGGGAACCTTCGCCGACCTCCCTGCGTCTCAGGCGTCGGAGACTATCTCTCCTGTGGAGGACAGTACATGAGATGAAGATGGAGCACCGGTGGAATGAGATGGCGGGTGGGGTCTGCCCGGGATCCCGAATAAAACCCGCCCCAGCTCCATGTCGACCACAAATCTTACTTTGCGGTACCCTGGGATCAAACCCGGATGCCCTTTCTGAAAGTCGAGTGGTTTAACCACTCAGCCACGGCGCGGCCATATTGTGTCTATGTGTAATTTGCGGTATCTGATGGCTACTCGTGTTACTATGTCACAAAAATAAGAGAAAATGAAGGGAGCAGTAAACAAAATCTTATGAGACGTTTAGTTTGATGCCAAAGAGAAATATTTTACTTCTAAAGGGGGAGGAGAAACGCTAATCTATTGAAAATGGATGCGTCAGGAATAGAAGGGAACTGCTAAGGAAAACACTGATGTCAAACTAGTAAAAGTTGCCATTGGTTACTCGAAGTTTGTGGTTGCTGTCTTGATGGCCTTATTTGTGGCTCTTGCTCACAAAACAAGAAACCGTATTATGCAAATCGAGAAGTAGTAGAGACAAGACAAAAGTCAAGTCGCTAGTGAATCAGTTCGGTAAAAATAGAACGCTTCCTTTTTGCACATGTAGTCTCTGTTGCCTCTACATAACTGCATGTATTTGAGATGGAAATAATCATTTCTTCCAGTCTATAAGATCCGTGGGGGAGATTCGTGGTTCAAATCTCGACTATGGCATTGAATTTTTCAATCTGACCCTACACATCCAAATTTATGTACATAAATGCGAACTGATAACTAGTGGAGAAAGTTTTATTCTTAGTTTATTTGGAACGAATGTATTAATTTAACTAAGCCCATCATTTCAAATTTTCTTGATTATAGAGTTCTAATCTCGACCTAATGAAATTGTCTCCGACAACATAGGTATGTGGACAAGCATATATTATGTATTTTCAGCATTATCAAGAAAATATCTAGGAAGAATATACGTTAAATGTTTTCTTCTGTTTTTATAGCTTTTCAATTGCCACTTCCTCAGTTTTCACTGTTGTAGTTACATTTCTCCTTGGGCATCGTTTAGCGCATACTGTCACTTCACTAATATGAACTAGTTCCGAGGAAGACAGCTTCAATAGTTGTGACGTATTTTAGTCGGGAGCAAGGCCTGCAGTGCGTGTGACATCAGGCAACAGCCGTGTCAAGTTGCCTATATATATATATATATATATATATATATATATATATATATATATATATATATGGTGTTGTGAGTACAGAATCTGAGGATTCAGTCAAGTGTACCGCACTCGATGACAACAATGTAGCTGCCACGTATCTAATGGAACTTTTAAATTTACAATATGACGATTTATTGAAGGACAAATACACACATAAGAAAGACTAGGCTGATTTTTACAATAATCTCCCCTAAACCAGATTTCCGAGGTTGTATTCACTTGCCGAACGGACATTATGTATATTTGGCTCGAGATAGATGTGCAAATCTTTTTTTCTGTTAAGAAATTAGCTAAGTCCAAAACCCGAAGTACCTTGTCGGATCACAATCTAACATACAGCCTTCGATTACAGATTTTTCATAAATCACGTCCTGACATTGATAAACTAGTAAAGAAAAACGAAACAGAAAGTGTCGGAAAATGTCCACGTAATTTTGCTCTGACAGCTTCGACAGCATTAATCAGCGCGGTGACGTCACACGCTAACCTACCTTCCGTTCGGGAGCATATTTGGCGGTGAGAGCTGGCGGAGTTGACGTCACACCGCCGCTACCTGTCTTCCCCTGAACTAGTTCCACTGTTCACTATCACAACGCGTTTTAATATTCACTTCACTTTCTTCTGGCAGATTAAGGAATATGTCTGACCTAGTCTCTCCTTCCGGACCTGTTCATCGTCCTGGAGTCGAATGCAACAGTTGTAAGCTCTGCACGTCACCACAGTTATCTCAAACTCGCTTGGCCGCGCCGTGGCTCAGTGTTTAGACCGCTTGGCTCTCACCAAGGCAGCCCGCGTTCGATCCCAGGTGACCGCAAAGTGAGATTTGTGATGGACAACAAGGTGCTGGGGCGGGTTTTCTTCGGGACCTCCGGTTTCCCCCGCCATTTTATTCCACCGGTGCTCCAATTTCAACTCATGTATCATCAGTGTCACCGGCTGCGGTGCCGTATGTAGTAAAAGCGGGCGTTAAACACTACACATTTTCAAACTCGCTTGAAGAGCAGCCAGCAATTTTCGGCACCAGAAACGCCTTTGCTGACTGACTCACTCATTATTCATTAACTCCGCGAGACTCGCCCAATTTGACTTAACTGAGGTTCATACTTGTGACCAAAAGACCGGTTTGTTCTAAAATTACAGGTGTTCTTTGAATGGTATAGTTTGACAAAAAAATTAAATTTCATAATCCGGATTAGAACTTGGGATCTACCGGTTCCCGCCATTGCTCTAACCAATTGAGTTCCCATGGCAACTATTCAGCACTGCATTAAATCCCCCATCAGAGTTGCACTTTTTTCGGTAAACTACAAGGATCTTGAAATCCATTTGATATAACATACATCTTTAGCGCCCTACAACGTTTAAGTATGGCTACATAGCTTAATGAGCTATTAAGTTGTTCTTCCCACATGTTTTGATTCTACCTTTGTAACTTTGTTCTACAGTAGATCGTGTGGAAAGAGCAACTAATTAGAGGTGACTGTGACTGAAAGAACTGGAAGGTACACCTTAGCCCACCGCAACCCTAAAGGGATATATCGGGGGCTAAAATTCTGCATGGGGGTATAAGACTAAGGAAAACTACAGCCCGTCAAAAGGCAGAGCCTGCGAAGCTCCAGATATCCTCGAATGTCCCTAACAGTTGCACAGATTGTAATCCGGCGCATCACCGAAGCTTTTGAGCCCCACTCAGCGAGAGGTCCACGAACCAAACCTACCGGCCTAGGATGCAACTTTTAGAGGAAGGCCAAGGAAGAAAACTTACAGAACGCACACATTTATCGCAATTCTGTCCCCATCCGCCAGAACTACCGTGCTAAAAATCAAACTTAAGGAATGACAAGAAAAAACCCAGACGGAGTGGTCGGTCGATGGGGATCGAGCCAACGATCTGCAAATTCAAGTGGTACATATTACCGTGGACGACCTCGCTCGGTGCTAAAAATAGGCATTCCTGGTTTTTGGTTAGTCGCGAAAGTCCTTGTTGCTTAGAATTTGATATTTAAATCCTTTTGATATATCAGTTCTAGCAGAGGTGGTCGGTGAGGCGTTGTATTGGCGGTGCCATAAATAAATACATAAATAATAAATAAATAATAAATGAATGAATAAATAAATAAATAAAAATAAATAGGGTTATTAAAATATAAATATGTGTACCAATTTCGAACGATTTAGGTAATCTTATCAATAATCCATCCTATTTTACAATATACTGTACCAAACAGAACGTGCAGGGAAACGGAAATAGATATTTATTACAATCGTACTCTTATTACGCACAGGTGTAACGAGTACAGTAAAAGTTTGATAATACAGTTCATGGAGAATGTGATATGAAGCGTTCGTGTAAGATTTCGCAACAGAAAGACAGGTATCTTAAGTGCCGTGCTTTACTGCACTCTAGCGGATAAAGGGTAAGTCATGAGCCAGAGAAATCTCGGCACCACCTTCTCCCATAAGAAGCCATGTATAAGCAGACATCCTAGTCCTTAACACAGGCGCTTATGAGCGTAGATGGTGCCGTTCTGGAATCGGCACCAAGCTACGGAAAACAACCAGGAGAGAGCTCTTGAGTTTAACGCGCCTATTCACGCGAGGGAGCAGATTACTCAGAAACAATCATTTTTGCGCAATTCCTATACACTTCTCTTTCTTTCGGTTTCATACAGATGGCGCCATGGCACAGTGGCACTACCTCAGAAGCCGCCCCTGAGTTCTAGTGTATGCTACTAGTGCTTATTTGATGGCGATTATAACCATGAAAGGAGTGGCTCGAATTCTACGAAGATAGTGTTAATCTGCATATACCCACTAGTCAGTATACCATTCTTTTTAATGCTGTTGTTTCCGCCCTACATATGCAGTTCCGTAACAGGTGCTAAACTTGCAAATGCGCAGTTAATACCAATCACTCAGATTAGCACAGATGTACGAAACAAACCGAACTAGTTCCTTCACCTCGCATTCGGTTTGTATGCTATTAGAAAAGTCTGATGTTTTATTCTCACTTGGCCTTTTGTACTAGCTCTGGCTCCGCCAACTGACATGCGGTTTGCATATACAGTTCGCACGGTGCTGGCGTGCATGGACATGTCAGTAGTAAAGGAACAATCCAGAAACTGTATAATACGTGGTTTAATATCTCTGTGGTACTTGTTATTAAATTATATATAAAACAGCCCAATAACAGTAAGATTATAATCCTTCAATCCTATATAACCAAATGATGGCATATAATAGCAATACTTTTAATTATAAGAACGAAACAGTACTTTGTGTAAATTAGCTCAATTGTGATCCTGAGACAATTGAAAAATACAAAATAACAAAATAATATTTACTATATAGTGATAATATTACACAGAATACTTCATAAGTTTCAATTAAGAATTTGATATATTCAGTTTTCGGGAGACATTCTTGCCTTCTGACATTCTTTAGTTTTCACAATATTCGCCACATTTGGAGACAATGGAGCACAACTATGGACCCTAAATGCACACTTCAAGTTATGATCACTGATGTTGCCTCTCTGAGGGGTTTTAATACGTTTCGTAGCTGAAAATAAGGATTCGCATACATAGGTCGAAACAAACATTGCAATCATATATGCGGCACGCCTGTGTAATCGATGGAATCTTGATTTAGGAAATATCCTATAGAAGTCTAGCAAACTTCCTCTGTTTCTGTAACTGCCAGCTAACCCAGTGTCACATTCAAGGTGATTCTTGTTGTTGTGCCTTTTATTGGCACCAGATCTAGGATTTCTTCCACAACTTCCAAATGTTCATTTACTCCACGAATAAAAATACATCATTGAGCCATACTTGATAAGTCAGTGCTCTCAACAATGGCAATAGAGAATGCAACAAATTCTCTTGCTCTTTCAATAAGTTGTGTGCAAATGTTTTCCACCAGATCTTGAATTCTGCGTGAAATAGTATGAGGTGACAGACACTCTCGAATTGGTGAACACTGACAGTGGTGAATTTACTTGCATCTGTTAGCATATGTCGTTTAATAAGTGGACCATCAGAAAAACTACTAGAAGATCTGGCAATTTATAGTGATATTTCGTAACTCAAATAAACTGAGGTTTCTGCCACTCCGCCATCCACTTCTTCATGTTCCTCTTCCGGCGATATGATCTTTTCTCTGACCTTTTGTATCTCTGCAGTATGTTCTTCTTTTCATAGCGCCGAATAGTCATTAGCATGCAATGTATTAAAATATCGCTGAAGATGAAATCGTTTCAGCACTTGCAATTTTTTTCTGACAAATTAAACAAATAGCACCACCGCTACATTCCATGAAGAAGTACTCAGTTCCCCATTCGGATTGAAATAATGTGTCGGCGTGGGTACCCTTCGCTTTAATGAGTGCTCTTCCATATCAAACGACACTTAAGTATGGACCGCCACTGCTACGGAAGACAAATCATGCTAAGCAAGCAGAGGCAACACAGTGCTTATAGCCCAGCACTTGTACAGCGGCAAGCGAGTTGGCTGTGGCTGTAGAGTCTGTTTAGTTAACTCATGTGCACGTCGGCCGCTGCCTTTGACGTACCCTTATAATCGCTTTACAACACCGGCCTTCCTCCCCCCAGACCTTTCTGCAAGGTTGCCACCTTTCTCGATACGTCATGGGTATCGCACGAGGTTTCGTCTAAATAAATTATCTTATGTCCATTACTGCAAAACTTCCTTAGTTTTGACATATATATCGCCAAGCTACAATTCTACTGGATTCCATAATAACTCTTATCTTATTCAAAGTGCTGTATTTGAAACCCAGCTCTTTAAGAGACCGCGCAAAGTGCAGTGCCCATAAGGAAAATCACAAATTTCTTGCAAATGTGCAACCAATTCGTCTAAGGTGGGCGCTCTTCCTTTTGCATAAAATCGATAAATTTCTCGGCGAATTAAGACGCATGTGAAATTATCTACTTTAGAGAAACGTTTCCTTTTGTTTCCACACTTGATCGGCCTCTCTGGTATTCCTTTCGTCACAATATTTCTTACTGTATTTCTATGAATACCCACAATTTATCATCAGGTTCATTGCATGACCCCTTACCAAGATTATTTGTCAGCACATATTTAAACAAGCGCTTGAATTTGCTTAGAAACAGTTCCCGTTAAAACTTTGTTTTTAAGGCTTTTCTAGTAATAAAACTCGGCCCATTTATTCACAACATTGTCATCAATTTTCACTTGACTGAAAGTAATGAAACAGATCAACTGGAAGTTGGAAAATTGGCAACTGAGAGTCCACGTGGAGTAGACATGCGACTGTCACTTCGAGAAAATCAGGGTTACTATTGGTCCTCAACGACAGTGTTCCATTTCTGAAGTGTGGAGATAGATTTATGACGGTCATTAGTGGGCGGGTGGGTAGTTTCCTTTGAGGGGCAAACTGCACACGCGTTCACTAGACAGACTCTACTAGCTATTGTTAATCGAAACAAACTTTTGCAGAAATTGTTGACTTTAAGTGATAGTCAAATCTTTTAAGAGTTGGTTACTATGTGGTGGCTTTGATATTCCTTTGCCTTTGCACCATTAAGAGATTGAAAAAAAAAAAAAGATAATGGCATGCTACCTGTATTTCAGAAAAGTAAGTTATTTGAAAATAAAGATTGAAAACAAGGATTATTCTGGAGGTGATTAATTCCACTTTTTCTATTTCTTACAAGTTGTGCAAAGGTCATTCATTATGAAGACGGCTTCAGAAGCTATTCCCTGAAAATTCAAAGTGTGCGTTTGATTTGTCGTTAAAGTATCTTAAATATAGTACTGCCTGCCCACCATAAGAAGGCCAGGAAGAGGAAAGTGGAACGTAATCACTAATACACAGTGTTGTCAGATAACTCACCCATGAATAATAACTACCACTACAGTTACTGGAACGAGCAAAAAATCCGGCAGCATAGGTGATTCATATGCACTCTCATACACTCATTTCATAGTAAAGAGATCCAGTAACAGAGGACATAAACAGTTCAAGCTCCTCACCCCTTCGTTCCCCACTTGATGTATCCTTCAAAGAAGTTGAACTTCAATAGCGACTTTGGTATTCAATCGGCTTTTCGTTATTTAACTATGCCCTTCACATACACACATACACACATACGTGCATACATACGCAACTTTCTAAGAATGAAAAACAAAGTCGAAACGAAATATTTGGTGAAATAGAATTATAAAAAAGAAAATTCTTTAATGCTGATGATATCGCTCGAGAATGTGTCTTAATATCCATAGTTTTCGAATTCCATTTAAATAACCTTACAAGTTGCTGGCTCAAGTTCGAACCCCGCTTTGATCAAGCTGCATGGTTGAGGTTTTCAGAATGAATATTCCGTAGTTAAGCGATTTATATTCCCGAATTCATTTGTGTAGTTATTTTAGTCATTTACTCAACTTCTGAGAGGATTACTTTTGTTCGAAAGCTGTAAAATTCCACAAGCATAGAAGACAAATTCGTATCAAAATGGAGCAACAAATCTTTGGAAAATATAGCAGGTAAATTACAAAATCTTGCAGACCACATAAACACGATGAGTATGTAACAGTATTTTTATGTTCGTGGGAATTGTAAATATATATAAAAATGTATGTAGTTGTGTGATTGGCCGAAGTAGTGGTGTGACGTGGTGTGACGTGGTGTGATGACGTGTCAGTGAATCGGCCAATCACAAAATAAGGTGGGAATTGCTATGGAGACAAAAAAAAATCAATAATCTAGAAAAGTGTTAGAATCTTGTGTCTTGCTGGAGAACGAGGAAGTTGACTTAAGATGTTACGATCATTATAATTGTAAAGAAAAATTAATAAGACTCGAAAAGTGTTATTCAATATTTATAATATAAAAGAGTGAATCGTAGTTTATATTATATAATTAAATAATATATAACAAAATTGGACTCATCTAAATTTTATTTTCACCAAAAATCCGCGTCCACACCTTAGAAAGATCTCATGACTCTTATTAGATTAAAACTTGACTTGGATATTACAAAGAAGTTGGCGTGATTCTTATTGGAAGAAGAAGATCGAAAATAAAATCCCGTTACAAATGGCGCCCAACGTGGGGCTCGAATAGGATAAAGAAGAGGAGATCGTGCATCGTGCAGCTCCGTGGGAATTTAAAAGGAAAGAAGAAAGAAGAGAGAAGAAAGAAGAAAACGAGAACTGGTTTAAGTGAGTGAAATTTAAAAAAAAAATAATAATAATAATAATAATAATAATAATAATAATAGTAGTAGTAGATTTATGTTGTTAAGAAATCAGAAAATAGTTAAAAAGATGGCGAGTAGAAAAGAAATAATAGTGGAAGGAGAAGTTACTGATAGTGTAGGAATGAATAGGGAGGATGCAAGATTAAGCATAGATAATGAGTCAATGTTGGAAAGAATAACAAGAATGTTAAGTAATTTAGATTCTAAAATAGAACAAAATGCAAATGATTTAAAATCAGAAATGAGTAATTTAGATTCTAAAATAGAACAAAATGCAAATGATTTAAAATCAGAAATGAGTAATTTAGATTCTAAAATAGAACAAAATGCAAATGATTTAAAATCAGAAATGAGTAATTTAGATTCTAGAATGAAAGATGTAAAATCAGAAATGAGTAATTTAGATTCTAAAATAGAACAAAATGTAAATGATTTAACTAAGAAAATGAATGATTTAGATGTAGGAGTAAGACAGGAACTAGCACAAAATGTGAGTAACTTAGAAATTAATTTATTACAGAAGCTAAAACAGGAATTAAAATCTGAAATTTCACAGGAGATTAGAGAAGGGAGAAAAGAGTGTAGGGATAATATGGAAAGGCTCATGCAAATCATAGAGATTAATAAGGATGAGAATAGAAAGGAAGTCAATGAGTTGAGAGAGATAATTCAGGAAACTAGGTTAGGTCAGGACATTGTCAAACAAGAAATAAGAATGGAATTAAACAAAGAGTTAGAAACATTTAGGATACAACAGGCAGAAATAACACAAAAACAAAGAGAAGAATTAGGAGATAAAGTAGAACAAAGAATCAATGTAATTTGTTCTGAAATGCAATTACAACATGATGAAAGTAAGATACACCAAGAGGAAATAAAGTTACAAATTGATGAGATAAGTAAAGTAAAAGAAGAAGTAATTTTGCAAATTAAAGAGGTAAAAGAACATTTTGAAAAAGAAAAGGATAACTTAGGAAAATTGACACAAGTTGTAATTGCATTACAGGCTAGAAAAGTAAATAACGGGAAAGAAATGTCTAGAATTACAAATATAAACGATTGTGACTTACCAGGTGAATTAAGCAATCATCAGAAGTCTAGTGATGTAGTAAGTGAATGTAGTGATTTTGTGAGTCCAGATAATGATATTAACTATCACAGAAACACACAAAACATGTCCTCACACACACAACTCCACAGTCTAGGTCAAAATGAATGTGTACATTATTCACTAAATGATATTAGTCCACCAATTTTTGATGAGGAATCAGGTGATAATCCAAAAGTATTTCTTAGGGAATTGGAAGAATATTTCCGTATTAAGAGAATTCCCAATGAATTTCGGATGGTAATAGTAAAACGCTGTTTGAAGAAAAATGCTCTTGAGTGGTTAAGGTTAACTTTGGCTTCACATGAAACATACAGTACTTTCAGAAATCTGTTTATAAATAGATTTTGGGGACCTGAGAGACAAAGAAGAATAAAAGTTGAGTTAGCAACGGGTAGGTTTGAGTTTAAAAAAGGGATTTCTATGACTGAATATTTCTTAAAATTAGCAAACAAAAGTAAGTTGATCAATCCCGAAATTTCTGAGACAGAAATTGTCAACATGCTAATACGTCATTATCCACCACATATCAGAAATCATTTAATTGTGGCTAAGCCTATCGATTTCTCTGATATGATTGAATTATTATCCGAATTTGAAGCACATAACCTCATTAATGATACTACATCCTGTGATGGTAACTATAATAACGTCCATATTGAGCGAGGAAGAAATCGACAGGAATCACAACCTACAAATAATAGGAATAATAGGACGAGTTTAAATTGGGGCGGGGCACCCGTGAGAAATCAAAGATTTGAAGGAAGAGGTTATGATCCTAGACGAACTTATGAATCTGTAATTCCCGGAACAGGAAGTGGAGTTCAAAATAATGTGCAAAGGAATTATCATAACAATCAGTCGACGAGAATTGGAAGAAATGATCAAATAAACCATGTAAGATTTTATCGAGGAAATAATCAGCGAATAAGTAATTTTAATAGGGGTAGAGGTACTAGTTTATTTAGTGCAAATCAAAGAGATTTTAGGGGTGTGAGATTTGAAAGAAGTAATCAAAATGAAATAGTCGAAAATACACAAAGCACAGAGAATGATGCGAATATAAACGATAGCACCAACCTAACCAACAATGAAAGTATTAATTAAGGGCCGAATAGGTGAATGGAATTTCAATTTCATTACGTTGGTAATTCCACATTTGGCAAGAGATGTAATTGTGGGTAATGATTTATTATATGAATGGCAAAGTGTATTGAATTTCGAAATGCATGAAATGAAGGTTAAGACAGAAAATGATTTATTAGTAATAAAATTATTGGAAGAAGATGGAAGAAAAGAAGTGAATATGGATAATATAAATAATGAAAGGTTTTTTTGTAGAAGATATACTTTTGCAAGAAAATGGTAATATTGAATACGATGAAAATGAAAATTGTGGGAAGAATTTAATTATTGATGGATTGCAAAATAATGTAACTGACCTTGAAAAGCATTGTTGCCAATTATATACAATACAAGATAAGAACGGCGGAAGCCAAGTGGAAGAAGAAATAGAATTCCAGAGAATATTACAAGTAAAGTTAGAAAACACATACAATTTAGACCAAGCGAGAAAAGAACAGTTGAAATTGTGTATATTAAAGAATAGAAAAGCCTTTAGTTCAAAACCTGGACTGTGTAACAAATACACACACACATTTAAAGTGAATGATACTGCTCCCTATACACATAAAAGCCGACCTTTACCCATAGCTATAAGACAAGCATTTCTAGAAGCAAATGTGGATACAAGAGATTTGTAATCAACGGAGTACTTATTGTTAAAATAGTTAAATAATAAAACATGTATATTATTGTTAAATGTCAATATATTGTTGTATTTTAATTAATGTTCATTTATTATATTTCATCTAATGTATGTATATTATTATATTTTATGTATGTTGTATTGATGTTGTGTAATATTGGTGTAAACGAAATTGTTAATTGGGGCTGTTCTTCGAAATATATGGAAACAGATTGTTAATTCCTTTATTTGGTTATTTTCCATATATTTCGAAGAGGGGCATTTGTAACAGTATTTTTATGTTCGTGGGAATTGTAAATATATATAAAAATGTATGTAGTTGTGTGATTGGCCGAAGTAGTGGTGTGAAGTGGTGTGACGTGGTGTGATGACGTGTCAGTGAATCGGCCAATCACAAAATAAGGTGGGAATTGCTATGGAGACAAAAAAAAAATCAATAATCTAGAAAAGTGTTAGAATCTTGTGTCTTGCTGGAGAACGAGGAAGTTGACTTAAGATGTTACGATCATTATAATTGTAAAGAAAAATTAATAAGACTCGAAAAGTGTTATTCAATATTTATAATATAAAAGAGTGAATCGTAGTTTATATTATATAATTAAATAATATATAACAAAATTGGACTCATCTAAATTTTATTTTCACCAAAAATCCGCGTCCACACCTTAGAAAGATCTCATGACTCTTATTAGATTAAAACTTGACTTGGATATTACAAAGAAGTTGGCGTGATTCTTATTGGAAGAAGAAGATCGAAAATAAAATCCCGTTACAAGTACAACACAATTTAGTCAATTATTGTACATGAAATGTTTTAATAAGGTAGATATATAAACATTGTTATTTGTTCTCTGTGTTCATTTCTATAGTTCCCTTTAGTTGCTATATTAACAACGGGAGTTGTGATGCTCTTTTATTTTTGAACTTCGAAGTTTCGTACTTTTAAATTCATTTCTATATGCACTTCACTCTGATATAATACTTTCATTCTCTTTGGAATGTAGGAAATAATCTAAATTAAAGTAAAATTCATCATTCCGCTTCGGAATCAAACTCGGGATCTGCGAGCGAGAAGTGGACTCGCTGACGAACGACCATGGAGGCAGTCAAAAGAAAATTTTAGCAAAATACAGCGCAGTAAAGGTTTTTTGGGCCATGAGAATACTCCATGAAATGTTGACCTTGCTTTCTTAAGATATTCGACTTAAAATATACCTACACATCTCTTTGATATGTATAAGGATGCTTTATTTGAGTCAGGGATTTTAGATGTCGACTTTTTAACTGAACGTAGTAATATTTGCTATGTTTCAGTAGAGGTACAGAGAGAGTAAAGGTTTCTGGGAACTGAATGCGAGATAACTATTTTTAGAGGGCGGTGGAAGCGCGTGGGCCACGTGTAAGTTCCAGACAGATGCAAAAGAAGGGGTTGATCAAGTGTAGCGGTTGGAATCACTGCAGCCTGACGCCAAGCCTGTACACCGGCGGGCAAGCTGGCGGCCAGGGAGGGGGAGGGGCAGCAGGTAAGGAAAGACCTAGACAGCCAAGGTTACCAACGAAAACACCCTGCGCGCTCCTTACACTGCCTAATCTCTTAACATCTGCGTCATGACGAGGCAAACTTTCGTTGACTTAGATTCACAGGCGTGAATTTGGTAAAATGAGTTATATATTTCATAAGTGTCCGAACTTCCTTTCTATTTTGCTGCTGAAATTGCTCTCCACAGAAGTGCAAATGCCTCTTCCTTCGCTGTATCTCCTATACGAACAAACATTGCAGTATATAGTCTTAAGCAGTCGTGCAAGAGTCTACTCATCGAACCGATGAGTAGATTCCTTGATTTGCAACATTGCTTACTTTGACAGTGAATTTTTGTTTTATCGTAAACTGACAGCACTGTGAAAAAATATAGGTTTAGACAGGTGTTATTTTATGTAGTACTATTAGAATACTTATCTTTTCTTTTAACTTAATTTATTTTTTAAGATCATATCGAGTATTTTAAATTTAGTAAAACTAACTCGATGTCTGTGGATGTGTTTCTTATTTTGAAAATTCGGTGCAATTTCCGTAAACTAGTAAGATGAAGTTCGAAGCCTCCAGTGGAAGTAAAGTGTAATATTGCTTTTTTTCTGCTGCAACAGTATAATTGTGCAAAAGGTACGAGTTCGAATCTCGGTCAGGTTAACCTATCTGGATAAGGCTTTTCCGGGGGTTTTCCTTATCCTTCAAGACGAATGTCGGGTAACTCTAAGTTCCATGGACCCTGGAATCATTCGAGCATAATTTCATCCAATTCATTCACCGTTCGATAAGACTTAACGTTGGATACGTAAATTATGAAAAAAAAAAAAGGTACGAGGGATGGATGATTAATCACTGTGACCTTTGCTGATGCTCTGGAAGAATTCTTGTAGATATCTCGGTGCTCTGGAGCAATGAGTCTTATCTCTGGCCGTAGTATCGGAGTGAAAATTATTTTATAATGTTACGTTTCGTTGATTCTTATTGTTGCATCGTTGAGCTATAAGTTTCTGCAGACTTGGCAGAACGTCACCAAAGAAAACACGTCTTACTCCGACTGTGATCTTGTACAGAAAGACGCTAAACTATCTGTATATTACGGAATCTCTGCGCACGATGTTCCTAGAACATCTAAATTATACCTGTCCTATAGGACTACCTCACAACATTACGTAATTACATTATTTTAATAACCAATAGGAGCACTATTACGTAAGTTGTATCATTCTGTAGCCTACCCTATTTCAAATCCTATTTTATACAAATCACCTTTTCCAGAACACTCCAAAACAAATTCCAAAATACTTGAAAAAATACGAAGTAACCTATAATTCTGTTTTAATAACTAATAAATTTGTAGATCGACATGTTATAGACGGTCAATACCTTGAAATACTTTGAACAGTTCACTGCACATTAAAATATAATTTTATCTTTTTTTAATTTGGCCGTAATCATTTTCTTCAAGTTGAAATCAATACTGCCTGTATCTGTAGGTAAACTGAAATGAGTATTTGAGAGAGTGAATTTAAAAAAAAAAAGAATCTTGCACTCAGATGGCTTTCTCTTCTCATTTTTACACAAAATATTCCTAAAATGCGTATTTATCAACGTTAGTAAAAATAGACATATATTGATAGAAAAAATATGAAAAATTCAATGCCATGGACGGGATTTGAATCATGGATCTCCTGGTTTCCATCCAGTCGCTCTAACCCATTAAGCAACAATGGCCAACGTGCCGTCCTGACATTAAATTCTCCATTTGACTCGTATAATGTCAGGACGGCACGTTGGCCATGGAAGCTCAATGGGTTAGAGCGACTGGATGGAAACCAGGAGATCCATATTTCAAATCCCGTCCGTGGCATTGAATTTTTCATGTTGACTCTACCAAAAACCTTAGCCTATATACGGCTAGTGTGAAGAAATGATTAATTTCCATCAATTAACTATAATAGACATGTATTTCCTTATAACTATGATGGGAAGATGAGAAATCAATAAACTTAAGCGATAGCCATATCTTTTAAGAGTTGGTTGCTCTCTGATGACTGTCACATCCCATTCTCCTTGCATTTCCAGGGCATAAAATCGAATAACTTCCCATTTGAGAAAGTTATAAGTGCTGGAAACGAAGCAAATGACAAGAAAGATCTTGGAAAGGGTTTAGCCTATAGAACAATGTATTAGACATATATTGTGTACTTCAATTACACTTATTTTTTGTACAATAAGAATTTATTGGCCGCCTCGGTAACGTAGATGGTAGCATGTCTGCCTCACGTTCAAGAGGTCCCGAGATCGAATCTTGGTCAGGGTGAGTTAACTGGAAAAGGCTTTTTCCAGGGTTTTCCCTTATACTAAAAGACGAATGTCGGGTAACTCTAAGCTCTATTGACCCTGGGACCATTTGAGGATCATTTCACCCATTCAATTCATCGTCCGATATGACTAAAAAGTTAAAGGACGTAATTTACAGAAACAAAAAGAAAGTTATTTATTTCTTAATGTTTATCAGTTTTGCAAAGTCAGTCAGAATAAAGAGAATTTCTTGGGACAACTCTAGAAAGTTCAAGATACATATTCTACTTAATGTGAATTTGTGGCAGATAAAGTAAAAGTGCATATAACTGGTTTACTTCGCTTAAACTTACAAGCACATATATTTCAGTTTACAAACAGATAATAGTGGATCATTTACATTACATCAGAATATAATCTACGCTTCTGTCTTTGAAAGAGATTTTTAAATTTCATCTTATTTTTAACTACCCTCTACTTACCAAAAAGATCTTCCATTGATTCAACATTTTGTTGATTTCAATGGGAAAGAACCTATGCTTGAAAGTTAAAGGTTGAGCATTCTGTTAAATTAGAATGTTGCTTTTAACACACACTTTAAACTTTGATGTGAAGTATTTAGATATGCTTTCACATATACATTTAAAAACGGTACAACACTTCACAGAAAATCTCATAATCCGTAAGCTATTTTAGGAAAGTAAATTTTAATAATTTTTAGGGTTGATATATGGAAATAGGTACAGCTTCTAAATATGACAGCGTCCGCGTAGTTCCTTCTTTTCCAAATACTCTCTCCTTCAGAGAGTAGCAGTTCGAGCCTCCGCTGCTGCATTGCTCCTTACTCCGGTTCCCGCTTTGAATGGAACTGGAAATGGATTATTTCGGAGGGGACTCGGCTTGGAGTTCAACTTGCTCTATTGTACCTATGCCTCCGGGTGGGGTATCTCCGGGGAGGAATGATGAAGCGAAAGGAGAGAAAGGAGGGCGCCCCAAGGAGTCACGACAATCCAGAGGGCAGGGTCCCTAACTTTTACTTAGATAGAAACTTCCCCGGCAGGCCAGGGCGACGGACATCCAAACCTACTGTGGTTCGGAAACTGTTAACCCACGAGACTTGGGCTCGATGACCGGTAACCATTCTACCGAAGGAGGAACTTTCACTAAGAGCATATCATCCTTACCTTGCACCACCCGTCGACACTTCTATCCTGAAGGAAACCACCTGATGGAAATGAAATGGAAGAACAGGAAATTCGGGAAATGTAATTATCCTATCCCGCATTAGCCTGGCGACACGGGAAAACCCTGGAAAGACCCCATGAGGCAGGCAGGTGGTCCACGGGGATCGAACACGGGCCTCACGAATGCGGGCCACAGATGAAACCGCCTGAGGCATTCCGCTTGGTCTGAACTTATGAACTTATGATTACTGAAATATGATATGCACAATTGCTTGAGGTAAATCTGGGTATTTGTGCTTAACGGGAATATGGTTAATTTGTGCCAGCTGGGAATGAGAATATTCAAATCCCTCATCCCTTTTGACAACCCAAACAATGCTAACTATTTTTTTTCCTTATAAAATCTATCCTTGAAAAACTGTGTTTTATTCTTTCTTTATATGACCATTGAACCTATGACATGTTAATGTAGTAAAAAGCATTAATGCTGCTGTGGAACAGTTCTGGTTCTCAGATGGTTCATTATTCTTGAAAAAAGTTAATAGTTGATAATATGTAATAAAGCAGTTGTATAATTAAGTCTTGCCTTCCTTAACAAAAGGCACTATAAAATCTGCTTGTATCTAGATCGTGTAAAAAGTTGACTCTGATACCTTAATAGTTTGTGATCATGGCTGATGAAGTATTAGGAAATTTGATATCGGGCAAATGGACTGTTTATTCCCGTCTAGAGCCCTGAATCCTCAGCACGCTCCTCTGCTAAATTGCAAGGTTTCGCTCGAACGGAACAGGCTAGAGACGTTTCTCGTATAAACAAATAGCAAAATGTGCTAAGATAAACGTTAGGAGCAACGCCGAATAAAGCAGATATGCAGACAATTTTAGGGCATCACTTTTATTGTATTTCTTCGCCGTGTTTTATAATATTGCTCCGGACATTTAAGAATAGTGCTATTTCAGTGTCGCTGTTGCCGTGTTTACATTTAACTTATTTGCTGTAAAAGGTAAACTTGCTACGTTGGTGACAACTTTTGTCAGCTTGACAATTGTGTCGATTTTGCCAACGACTTTATGTCCTTTGTAAGGGGCTGAGTTATTCTTTTAGCACCTAACGACTAATATGACTTTTAGAGTAACGCGACGGACTTGAGATGAGTTATTGCTGAATTCTGTAATGTATTGGCGACCATATATTTATATTATCTCATAAAGGGGCTGTTAGCTGCACTCTTTTACCTTACAGATATCTGCTACAGTAATTAAAGGTGGGATTTAAATTCCAACCCACTTCATTTATGTATGGCAGGACTTTCACATCCAGTGATATATTGCATCTCATTTGGAATAGTCTGATCTGTCAAAAGCAAAGAGAAATTACACAAGTACCTCGAATGTTCTTGATCATCTTTCTGCTTATGACTTGGGCCCGGATGTTTAGCCAAAAAATCATAAGATTAGTTGTGTACGAGGTGTAGATCGTCAACTGTGTAAGTCATCAACTCGTCCTGCCGGTAGAGAGAGAAAGAGAGAGGAAAATGTTCGCTCGATGTATCACTCAGAAGCAGGTCCTGTGGTAGTCCCCTCTTTAAACGTGAGGGTTGGCGCGTGCGGACGCCGATGCTAAAATGCACAGTTCCTGGAACTTCTTGCAGCGTGGAAAAGAGACAGCGGGCGATCCTGCGAATGTAGTCGTGAAGAGGTAACAGTCCTAGTTCGTGATGGAGCTGCTGATTACGGATGAACCATGGAGCGTTGGTAGCGATGCGCATGAAGCGATTCTGTATGACCTGAAGACGACCCAGATGACATGTGTGTGCGGCCCCCCACACTTGGCAGGCATATGTAATAAGCGGACGAACGAGTGATTTGTAGAGTAACAATGAAGACTGTAGGCCGCGGCTGGTACGGCGATGTAACAAAGGTGAGAGTTTCGAAAGTCGCCCGGAAACCAGTGATATAAGACGATCGATTTGAGCACGCCAGGTCAGTCGAGAGTTCAAAAGCAGTCCAAGATATTTAACGGGAGTTGTAGTGGGGATCCAAAGGACATTGTTCCTATAGAGACACAATGGAGGAAGCGGAGTATTATCGGCGAAGAGTGAAGATTTTAGTCTCGGTTTTCTGAGGGTTCAAAGAGAACCGCCAAGTGCTGAACCAATGAGATAGGCGATCTAAAGAGAGCTGTACCACTTGTTATGCGTGCTGGAGATTAACATGAGAATAATATAGTACTGTGTCATCAGTGTAAAGAGCTAAAGAAGTCGCAGCTAAGCCTGGAATATCAGAAATGTATATATTAAAGAGATAATTCCTCATGCACAAAACGAAGGTGGTGGAGTAGACCGACAAAGTGAAATCATTAGTGACGACCATTAATTAGTTATGAATATGAAATAGCATAAAACTGTAAATACAATTCTTTTAAATTCATTCTTTTTGGAGGCTTTTGGCTATGTTTTAATATTCTTTAGCGACAGCGTAGCAACTTTACAATTCGACTATAGTTTTTATTCACTTTTTGTGAAGGTCTTAAGGAAACAATGACAGAGATATGTGTCTACAGAGATGCTGCTAGATTAATGACTTACTCAGTAACAGTAAAATATGCGCATTAAATAGTTCATAGTCATTCCCATGTTCACCACACAATTAACCAATGTTTTATGTCATCTCTGGCAGGCCTCAGCATGTATTTATGTGCAAGTCAATGGGCACTTTAATTATGGCTTTACCAGCACTTCTGGTGACTTCTCATGCGTGAAAAATGAAAAGACTTGGAAGGTCTTATTAAAGGACATTATTTTTAAAAACGTTTATACTTCTTCTAAACATTTTTCTGAGCATTTGCAAAGATAGCTTTAAAATAAATTTCATTGACGGTAAAAAAGAATACAGGAGGCCGAATATATAACCATATCTTCCATGGCATTGTTACAAACAAATGAGTGACAGCACTTAAAATCTGGCAGTACATAAAAATTCAAAGTAGCAATAGCAGATGTTTTGTAAATTTCTAGTGTTACCAAATTGTTGCTGCACAATACAATAACATAAAACACAATAAAGCAAAACAAATCTAAGATAACATAAGCAGGTAAACTAAACTGTATTTTAAAGATACCCGTGTTTAGAGTAGATTTATCTAACGACTTACTATTTACACAAAATTCGTTTGCAATGAAGAGAAGTTGACAGCTTGTTCGCGCAAAATTCAAGTTTTGCATACAAAGAGACTGTTTACTTTTGAATAACCATTATCATGCACTCATAGGAGCTGCTTTACAAAAGGTCATTATTTCAATTAACACGCTTACATCATTTTCTTTAGCCGGTATTAAAAACAAGACTTGAAACAGCAAACTGAAATCCTTTTGGTCTTTGAAATAAAATACAACCTTGATAACTGCTTCCGTACAAGACCAGATGTGTAATCGAACAAAAACAATCCATACTGTGTATGTATGTACGGTTTAGAAGTCTTACGTAAACATGAGTTTGTCGTCACGTCATTTGGAGGTATCACGAATAATTAGTATTGCAGCGTAGTCTGACATGAACAAGTTGGAACATGCTTCCGCAAGCGATGATTTCATACACAACTCGTGGCTCTAACACTGCCATTCTACTTATGGTTGAACGCCGCGGACACTCTGCTACCAAATGGATTTTCTTCCCTAATTAACCAATTTTAATGACATTTTTAGATTATGTTACACATGTCATGATATACTGTTGGTATAAGTTTCACTGCTCTATATTAAAGTTTTAAAATAAAATTTATTTATCATGTTTTCTGAAAGAATTAAATAGTTTTAAAGGGTATACATTTTGGAGTTTAGAATTAAATTTGAGGCCTGAAATTTGGTATGCTAGTTTCTCAATGCCTATGCAATAAAATTGTGCATTAGTTTTCCAAAACATTAATATTTATTAGAAATATGACTTTTTTCTCTTTGGGTAGAATAAAAATATAAAATATTACTAATAATTGCAAAGAAAAAATCATATACTGTTATGTATGAGTGTCATCAACATACCAATGCACGTAGATAGTCAACATGAAAAATTCAATGTCATGGCTGGGATTTGAAATACGGATCTTCTGGTTTCCGTCCAGTCGCTCTAACCCATTGAGCTACCATGGTCAAAGTGCCGTCCCGACAATAATTTCTCCATTTGACTCGTATATTTCGCCGGTAGACCATGTGCACTACGCTCAATGGGTTAGAGTGACTGGACGGAAACCAGGAGATCCATGGTTCAAATCCCAGCCGTGGCATTGACCTTTTCATGTTCACTCTATCCATCAAAAACGTCAGCCTCTATACGGCTAGTGTGAAGAAATAATTAATTTCCATCAATTGACTAGAATAATAAGAGTTAAATGATGAAGCCTGGGACTTAAGTACTTACGATAGTAAGTCTCCACAAACGGTGTACCTCAAATGCGGGAGACCCTAGTGGTCTGCCAGGGAAATATACGAGTCAAATGGAGAATTTCATGTCGGGAAGGCACGTTGGCCATGGTAGCTCAATGGGTTAGAGTGACTGGACGGAAACCAGGTGATCCGTGGTTCAAATCCCGGCCATGGCATCAAATTTTTCATGTTGACTCTGTCTATCAAAGACCTTAGCCTATATACGGCAAGTGTGAAGAAATGATTAATTTCCATTAATTAACTATAATAAAAATTCACAGATTTCTTTAACAAGTCATATTCTATATATTCTGAGAATTTCAACTGTATTAATCAATATTTACTGCAAATCACGTAAATGTTTAAATGGAGAAAGGGCTATTTAAAGTTTTGGAACACACTTTATTGGAACTATTGCTATTTACTCGCCCATTAGAATTGTCCTGTACAACACTCCCTCTCCTTTCAAGGCTCAAATCTTCTTTGATGATATTTTCCACTCTTGTTTCCTTTCTTCTTTTGATTTCTATATCTAAGTATCGTCGAACTCTCTGTTTGACACGACGTTCATCTCTCTGTTTACTTATTTGGTAGAAAAAGGAGAAATTTCTGACTCTTTGCCAGTTCAGTCCAAAGCTGTCATTAGTTTACAAAGGATATAGCTTCTGTCACAGCCATGTCAACATTTTTGGTTGAAAAAAGACCTCCTTGGGGAAAATATTTCAAATTACACTATGAAGACTTTTATTTGCATTTTGAATCTTTCCTCTAACGGTTCTCTTAAACACAACCTTTTATATAGGGGTATAATTTTCACCACTAAATTGGCATTTAGAGGTGTATGGATCTCATTTTTGTGGCTCTTAGTCGTGTCACCCCTTGCAACAGCTCTGTTATAAAAACACCAGGAGCTTAGGTCTACTGGACATTTGCACTGTTCATTGTATGCATACCTAAACCCATAGAGAATATTTCCATAGCTGTATGTCCTCTTCAAAATTTAGAGAATGTTGTTACCATTTTCTTGTTTATATCAAAAACACCTTTAATTTTCTTTTCAGTGGTTGTACCTTTTCTTTTGCTTGAAAAAGTTTCATACAAAACGTAACCACAATACAATCTTCATAGAAAAACCACAGAACTCTCTAAAATTCACAGTAACACATTCCTCTTTACATTCACTACACAGTACTCTCGAAAACAAGTTCTTCAAACCATTACTGACAACAAGAAGGTAATCTGGCTCTGCAACTTCAACTTTACACAGAGTAGCAAATGTAAAACTTTCAGCTGTAGAGTTATTAGCATAAGATTGTTCACTTTTATCTGCTGTGGAATGTTTCCATCTTGTTTCAGCTAAATGCTTAGCTTTATTTTTATTTATTATATTTCCACTACACATTTTCCCATTATGTTTACTAAAATGGCACAAGTATTACAGCAATTGAACTATACACATGGATGCTTAGCTGCTTTATAAACAATAAAATTTACTTGTTATATTTTTAATTTTCTGTCAACAGATAGCAGCTCTTGAGCAATAAGAGCAGCCAACATCTATATTTTAAAGATAAATATATTATTAAGGTCTAAAAACCACAAAAAGACTTACTCTATCGGTTATTACTGAAATCTGACATATCTGCCACACCCACTTTTCACTGCAAAAGTCAAAATAAATTTGAAATACGAGGGGGACCCAAAATAAACCAGACTCCGTGGGCGCTGCCACTCGTAGACGTGGTGAAGGGTTCTCACGCTAGATGGTGTTAGTAGAGACCTTCATGAAACAGCTGTGCAGACGGCGTCAGTGTTGAGCTGAACATGCAAGTGTGGTATTGTGTTTCTCTGACTGTTGGCAGGTTACCTCTGCGAAGTCGTTATGGCAACTTTAAAATAACAAAGAGTGTGTGTGAAATTTTGTTTCCTGCTTAAAAAAACTGCAACGGAGACACACCAAATGCTTCAGGAAGCTTTCCAGGAGGACGCTATGGGCCTCACACAGGTTTTCGAGTGGTTGGGGCGCTTTAAACGTGGTGAGATGTGTGTTGAAAACCAAGCTCGTTCTGGACGTCCTTCAACATCGCGAAATGAGGAGAACATTGAAAAGGTCCGTCAAAAGATCAACGAGGATCGTCGCCAAACGATCGACCAAATTTCAACAGCGACAGGAATCAGTTGGAGCTCGTGCCAGCGGATTTTAAGGGAGGATTTGCACATGAGACGTGTTGCTGCTAAATTTGTTCCGCTCCTTCTCACACAGGAGCACAAAACCATCCGCATGAATGTGTGTCAGGACTTGCAAACAGAGATTGCATGTGATCCAAACTTCTTGAACAAAATCATTACAGGGGATGAGAGTTGATGTTACGGGTATGACCAAAAAAGCAAGCAAGCGTCAAGCCAGTGGAGGACTCCAAACTCTCCCTGACTAAAAAAAGAAAGGCAAGTGAGGTCAAATGTGAAGACGGTGATAATTGTCTTTTTTGATTTTCATGGAATTGTGCATCGGGAATTCGTACCCCCTGGACAGACTGTTAATCAGCACTTTTACTTGGATGTTTTAAGGCGTCTGCGAGAGGATGTGAGGAGGAACCGCCCGAAACTTTGGCGATCAGGTGACTGGTTTCTCCATCACGACAACGCTCCAGCACACACGGCCTTACGAGTGACCCACTATTTGGCATCTCAGAGGTGGTCTGTCGTTCCCCACGCTCTGTATTCGCCGGACCTAGCCCCATGCGACGTTTTCCTATTTCCACGAATGAAAAAAAAAACTCTAAAATGGGAACGTTATGACGATGTGGAGGTGGTAAAAACAGCTTGGCAAAGGGCACTGGACAATATCAGACTTGAAGTGTTCCAAACATGCTTCCAACAATGGGAAAAGAAACTTGACAAGTGCATCACATGTAATGGAGAGTATTCTGAAGGTGACTGTACATCAACCTCCAGGTGAATTTGACACATAATATTTAATGGACATATATGGACATATTAAAGACAACAATTCTGCAGGAAAAAAAAAAAGTTTTCTGAAAAAAAAATGCATTTTTGGCCATTTTGGAACCAGAGTGTCCCCTTGACTGTAACACTGCAATTCTATTTATGGTTAAACGTCTTAACATAAAATGGAGTTTTCTAAAAGTTATGCGTCAGTGCCTCCAGTTTATTTTTGTAATAGTTCAATGAAATTATTGAGTTATAACTTCAATGATTTGGTCTTCAGAGAATTTTTAAATGTTTGCCTATAAATATTAAATCTCTGCCTAATTCATAAGTTTTTATGAAATATATACGACGTATTATTCATTAGCTTGAAAATTTAAAGAGAATTGTGTGTGGATCTCTGCAGGCTAAGCAAGAAGCCTTCCAGAGCTCCAGCATTTCGTAATGGAGACACACAATATGATCATCGAAACACAATAGGATTACATATAATATATGTATGTATGCAACTAACTCTCTGACATTGTGTTATGATATATTTTCTCAAGTGTCTCGTAAATACGCAATGCGGCACAAATGTTACGTAATTGGATAATTGTTTATCTATGCAAACCAAACTTGAAAAAAAAAAAAAAAAAAAAAAAACACAGTCAATGGCCAACATTAATGTTTAGGACACAGAGGAAAGCTAGCATTTTAAATTCTCCAAGTGAAGACCGCGATAACCCTCCATTTACGAAGGTGAGAGGCGATGGTAACCAATCCCAAAGAAGGCGAGGCGAATGCACAGCGAATAACGTCAGCAGCTGTGGAGTCATGCCTTTAATAGTATGGAGTATACCGCCCACACCTGTTTAACACTTGCTACACATTATCGTACCTTCATCTTCAAATAGAATAGAATACTAAAAATATTATGGGAAAGAGTGAATTTTAAACCAAAGAACTCCCTCACATGTACATGAAGGAGTCCTACAAGGTTTTTCACTTTAATATCTTTGTAGATAACATCCTATGTAATACAAAAGGTTTTTAACTAATGAAGAAAATCAACTGATAGCAAAGAAAATATAGGGTTAGGTTCAATGAATGGGGAGGTCCACAAAGTTCCCTATGAACTGCGACCATTTCTGCTCTATTGGGCTTCTTCTCATCTAGTGTCCAAGAATACCAGAATTCATGATAAATACGTTTTAAATGCAGACCATATACCCCTGGACATCACGAAAAAGATAACCAAAGCTGGCATATAAGTTTTATTTATTAACCAATATGTATAACATTTCTATAAACAAGTCAAGGATAATGGAATTTAACGGTAAATAGGAATTGATCTAAAATAGCATTAAATAATAAAATAACTGAAGAGATATATTAAGTTAGGGCGAGAAGGTTTTGCTTGGGAGAACAGGAGTGAGAAACGTGAAAGTTATAGGTCAAGAGAGGGAGCTAGATAAATGTCCATTGTGTGGAGAAGACAATGCAGATTTCCATTGTATATTAAATTGTAGTTAAACAAAGATATGGAGAGAGCAGGCCTTACTAAGTAAATGGGACAATTTGGGGAGCGAAGTAGTAATTAGAAACATTTTGTCAGTAAAAGGGGAAAAGAATAGGAGAAATATAGGGAATTATTTAGAGAAAGTTAAAGAGAGATGGCTAAGAACAATTAAGAAAAAATGTAGAGTAGGATAGGTGAAATGGCGAATTGTGTAAAAAAGAGTAGAGGGCCTCCAATACACAAAAACCTAGGGTATGGGGGCCGAAGTATTATTAAATGATGGGCAACATGATAGGATCTTCAGGATTCAGGAATATACGGCATTTTCCAGTATAGAGTGTGTAATTGTAATTTTGATTTGTATTTCCATTTGATGTTGTAAGAGGAAAGATGAGAAATAAATTATAAAATTATAAATAAATAAGTTGTAGGGACAAGTAAGATATAGCTAATAAAAGGGTCAAAACTTCAGGCTATAATTGGTACCATAAACACACACACACACACACACACACACACACACACACACACACACACACACACACACACACACACACACACACACACACACTCACACACACACACACACACACACACACACACACACACACACACACACACACACACACACACATGGCTCTCTGGTGTGTTAGGAAGCTAGATTGAACAATTATAGGAAACTAAAGCGAAAAGAGCCTGGCAGAAATACTGTTCCGTTTTAATATAAAGTATAGAAAGTATATAATGGAACACAATACTTTAAATGTTATGCACAGTATCAAAATATTTTTACTAGCTACTATAAACAACTTTATCTGGTGTCCGATATAATAGGTTTTAAAAAGCTTTGCTAGTGCATTTCACACTATAAAGTTGGGGGAATTAATAGGTTAAACATTGTCATCTACTGCACCTTCCATTACCTAGCACATTTTATAGTAAAACGTAACTTTTGTAGCAGCATTTAGATATTTCAAGATTTAATCATTTTTTAAATTTTATTTTGACCACTTTTGATCTTAGGAATGCAGTATTAATAACAAATTAACTTTGTAACAGAAATGATTTTACCAAATTGTTGAGCGGTTCTTTAATGGCAGAAAACAATTATTACACAAATGTAACTAGTCGACTATAAAATTGAAGAAATCCCTAAAATCGAATATTTCTCCACAAACAGTGCCTTAGTGGAAGGTCAGTAAAAGTTCAGGATGAGTAAAATTAGTAAATGTAATGTTGATCGAGGTCATTAAGACAAACTTTTATGAATTGGACGTCCGCGGTTCATATTTCGCCAGGACCATAAACTGTTGTCGTTTGTTTGAGGTTTTACTCAGTCCTCATAACCGGTAAATGTCAGGGAGCTACCCGAAACTTGGATTGGGAATTTTCCTTCCCAAATTTGCTTTCGCAATTATCGATCCAACATAAGTGATCAACATTGTGGTGTCATATGTAGCAAGAACGGAAAGTAAATGCTTCCTCCAAAAACTGCTCTCATATTCACTTGATTTTCTCTACTAATTCTTTAAGAAACTCTTCCTAAAACGTTTCCTCGAGATAGACACGTGTAGAAATACTGTTTTTATATATTTTCTTGTAATTTGAATTGCAGCAGTGATATACTACGGGGGTTGTTCAATAGAGAGTGATGACATTCTCCTTTTTTTTTGACAACATACCTTTACTCATCCTCATAATTTTGATAGTCGTTCTCAAAATAGCCTCCCTGAATGCGAGGCACTTGACCCAGCGTTTCTGTCAGTCTTCAAAGACATGCTGGAAACTATTTTTAAGAGATGCTTCAAAATCACCTCCGCAGCCTTCACCAATGCTTCTAATGATGGATAATGCCTCCCACGAAGGAGCTTCTTCAAGTTAGGAAATAGAAAAAAGTCACATGAGGCTAATTCCGGACTATATGGAGAGTGAGGAATGCACTTCACGTTGATTTTTGCAAGATATTCAGCAACAACATTGGCAATATGCGGTCGCGCATTATCGTGGTGCAGCATCCAGCCTGCTTCACGGAAATGTCTTTTGCGCCTGATATGGACTTGCAATGTTTTCAGGACATCCTTCTAGTATTGTCCAGTTACTGATGTGTGTGCAGATACAACATGCTGGCCCGCCACGGTAGCGTGGTGGCAGCATGTCTGCCACAAGTTCAAGAGGTCCCGAGTTCGAATCTCGGTCAGGGTGAGTTACCTGGATAAGGTTTTTTCCGGGGTTTTCCCTTATCCTGAAAGATGAATGTCGGGTACCCTAAGCTCTATGGACCCTGGGCTCATTTGAGCATTACTTCACCCATTCCATACATTGTCCGATATGACTTAACGTTGGAGGACATAAATTACAACAACAACAACAACAACATGCTGATAAGCCATTCTATGAATATCAAAGAATGAGGTGACCATAGCTTTCCCATCTGAACCAACCACTTTTGCTTTTTGGGGGGTTGGTGATGAAGGAGATTTCCACACTGAGCTTTGCTATTTGCTCTCAGGATCAAAATGATGTAGCCAAGTTTCATCAGCAGTTATTACGTTTGAAAGAAACTCCGGATCTTCCTCTAACATCAACTTTAACTACATGCAGACCTGCATGCGAATGACCTTTTGTTCGGGAATCAACAGTCTTGGAACCCATTGCACACAAACATGTCTCATGTGTGCTTCTGTCACCAACGTGTGGGTGGCACCCAGTGAAATGTTCAGTATTTCAGAAAGTGATCTTAAGGTAATTTGTTGATCCTCTCTCACAATGGCAGCACCAGTATTGATGTTTTCTTCCGTAAGAGCAGTAACTGGAGCACTGGGTCTACCTTCCTTTGAAATTGATTGTCTCTCCTCTTTAAGCATTTAAACCACCCTCGAGCTGTGCTGTTGGGAAGAACAGACTGTCCATAGGCCTCCGGTAACATTGTATAGGTCTCAACTGAAGATTTGTTGAGACGAAAGCAGAATTTCAAAGCCGCATATTGCTCCTAGCATGTTACCTCCATTGCAGCGGTAGGCGATACTGAACATGTCTGAACTTGTCTGGTTCTCACAGGCGGGAACTAGGAGTACCAACAATGAAACTACTACGACGTGTTTGTTTCACATTTAGCTAACAGAATATACTAAGATTGAAGTTTAGTGCAAAAATTATGTCCGTAAAAAATTATGATCATTCTTTATTGAACATCCCTCGCTACTTACAGTAGGCTTAAGTGATAATCAAATATTTTAGCTTTCCCGTGTGATGATTTTGCAATTCTATCTCTTTCTCTGACCAGGAGAAGAAAGGAATATGAAGTTATCATTTAATGAAATATAAATAGTTTAAAATATCCACATTTTTGTGTAGTAAGACTTTATCGATCTCTTATGGTATACCGATTGTTGGAAAGTTATTCACAATAAAAAATGGCCGAGAGAATATTCTCGGAAGATACAACGTGTACATTTCATTTGTCATGAAGATGTCTTCAACCTTGGCATTTTAATCAAAATAATCTAAGCCATTTTTGAGAAAATCAAACTTTTCGAAAAAAATTTCTATGTATAGGTAATTTGGCTTGAACTTTCTTTAGAAAAGTTTTGTAATGCATCCTTGGTAGAGTTTAATATCAGGTTTGTTATTTACTAACCTTTCCGTCATAGTTAGCTGTTCACAGACACGCACATATAGACACACACACACACACACACACACACACACACACACACACACACACACACACACACACACACACACACAGTCACACACATACATACGGACCATTTCTTACAACTTTTAAACTATTCGTGGTTTAGATAAGTCGATGAAAGCTTGGTATAGATTGTTTGGATTGAATGCAATACGAAGAGGTGTCATAAAGTTTTAATGACCACCCTTTAAAAAATGTGATAGAGAGTTTCTGTTGTTACTTCTTCTCTACGTAGTCGCAATCCAGATTTACACATTTTCCCAGCATTTTTTGACCTTCCGAATACCTTGATGGTAGAAGTCTGCAAAATTCGCTTTAAGCCATTCTTCCACTTCATTAATGGCCTCTTTTCTGTTGTCAAATTGCCAAATAAACCGGCGAATAAGGCGGATGCTCTAAGATATCAAAACCATATTCCCCTTTTTCGTCAACTGCAACTTGAGACGAATGAGCTGGTGCATAGTCAGCCAGAAGACGAACACCTTTGGAGAGCATGCCTCGTCGTTTCTTAATCAGAGCTGCTCGTAACTTACCCAGAAGATTGCAGTAGTACCTGCCAGTGATGGTTTGACACTTGGCTGGATAATTTGTAAGGATAGCTCCACAAAACTCAGAGCATGACATTCCCAGCTGACTTTTGTACCTTTGCCTTTTTCGGAGGGTGGAATTGGCAAGTTTCCATTCCATGCTCATGGTTTTTGTCTCTGGGTCATATGATAGATCCAGGATTCATCCATAGTTACCAGACGATCAAAAAAATCATTTTCATCCTGTTCTAACAACATCCACATCTGCCTTGAAAGGTCACGCCGTGTTTGCTTTTGGAAAGGGGTTAGCAAACGTGGAACCCACCGTGCAGACACCTTAGGCATATGCAGTTCGTCATGAATAATTTTCCACACACTACCGTAACTAAGATGTATCTCATTCATGATCATTTGGATGGTTGCTCGTTTGACTTCCAGTATTAAACACTCCACTTTCTTCACTGTGATCGTCTGTTATTGACGGTTTACCAGCTCTTGGCTCATCTGTCAGGGACATGTGATCAGTTTGAAAATTTCTTTTCCACCTGACAGTAGTGTCATATGATGGGCAATCATTTCCATAAACATGCGTCATCTCATCACGGATTTCCCGAGTAATTTTGCCCTTCGAATGCAGGAACTTGATCACACTAAAAGCCTCAATTTTCTCCATCTTACACCTCAGTCACTTCTGGCACTAACTGTAAAAAGACAAAAGGACCCAAATCACTGAAACTACCAGCATTATATCCCAAGGGATCAATGATGACACTACCGGCTGATAATTAAAACGTTGCAAAACCCCCTCGTACTCAGAAGTGAAGGTAAAAGGTGTTAAATACTTAGTAAAGACTTAGTAATCTTATATGACTGAAAACAGTACATGCTATGCACTAAGATTTCATATTTTCTCGTATTTAATAACGTTTTAATAATAATAATTAACAAATCACTTTATTAAATCGTCTGTTTTAAAGCTTGGAATGAAACTGGTAAGTAATTTGTAAACAGGTTTCAGAATTCCACAACTGATTTATCTTAAAAATAAAAAGCAGACGTTAAATTATTGTAATTTTCTTCCAAGAATATTCAAGGATGTATACATAACCCAACAATGCACGGAAATAGTGCCTCTTTTTTTTTTTCAAAAAAAAAAAGTAAGGGAATGTATGATTAGTCTCCGGAAACATTTACTTTGGCATTTCTAGACAGCGTAGAATTAAACCGCTTAAAAGAAACCACTGTTAAGTTGTTCATGCTTGGCTAAGCACACGCTTTTATTAGTATTTCCGTAAGAGTTGTTTTGTTTTATTTCGCTTTGTATGTTGGTGTAAAACCTAAGCGATGAACTTCTCCTTGTTATATAAAGGAACCACTGGACAGTTGTAACATATCCTGAGAGCCTAGAGTATTTAACTCAGTTTTACTTTGTCTAACTCTTCCGAGGAAGTATGGTCTCTCACTCAAAACTCCGATATCGAGTTTTCATTGTAAATAGAGGCATATGACTGTCTGCAAAATCTGATTTAGTATACTTCAATATCACTCTTCATGAGTTAAAAACTCTTGTTTGATTCACCTGGGTGAGTCAAAAGAAAACCCAAAATTTGTAATAAATAGAAATTTCACACCGTTATCTTGTAGGTTGGTAAGCGTGAAGAATTGCCTGAAGGTGGCAGCATAGTGTAGATGCACACATATCCCAGTATCCTTATAAGGATGGCCGCCCCACTTGCGACTTGCACCAGGGAAGAACGGCGTTCGGTTATTTGGTTTTTGCGTAGTGAAGGTGTGAAACCTATTGAAATTTATCGACGAATGAAGGTTCAGTACGGTGATGCATGTTTGTCACAGCAGCAAGCCTACGAATGGAGTAGGAAGTTCACAAATGGTGTGACTTCAGTGGACGATGCTCCACGTCCAGGTCAGGCACAACGAGTTGTGACTCCACAGAACATTGCAGCAGTTGAAGCCATAGTGAAGGGAAACCGCCGAGTGACACTGAATGACATTGCAGCATGCTAACAGATTAGTGATGGGTCAGCACACAACAATGTGCATGATGTGCTCCAGTTTCACAAAGTGTCTGCAAGATGGGTGCCACGGCAGCTTAGCCCGCCTCGGTAGCGTGGTGGTAGCGTGTCTGCCTCACATTCAAGAGGTCCCGAGTTCGAATCTCGGTCAGGGTGAGTTACCTGGATACGGTTCTTTCCGGGGTTTTCCCTTATCCTCAAAGACGAATGTCGGGTAACTCTAAGCTCTATAGACCCTGAGCTCATTTGAGCATCATTTCACCCATTCGATTCATCGTCCGATAAGACTTAGCTTTGGAGGACGTAAAATTACCACAAAAAAACAGTAGCTGACTCCTGAAATGAGAGAACGACGTGTTAATGCTTGTGAAGAACTTCTTCGGCGCCTTGAACGGGAAGGTGATGGCTTCCTTGCAAGAATCGTTACTGTGGACGAAACCTGGGTTCACTTCCACCAACAGGAAACGAAAAGAGCGAGCAAGGAATGGCGCCATCCCTCTTCACCAAAACCAAAGAAGTTTCGGATAGAACCATCAGCAGTGAAGGTTATGCTGACTCTCGTTTGGGATGAAAAAGGCGTCATTTTGGAGGATTTCATGGCTAGAGGCACCACTGTCACCAGTGCATCACACACAGATCTCCTAAAACATCATCTGCGGCCTGCAATCAAATTAAAATGACGTAGATTGCTGTCAGTAGGTTTCCTTTTGCAACATGACAATGCAAGGCCCCACACTGCCCGTACAGCAGTAGCAACAATCACAGACCTGCATTTTGAGTGACTTCCTTATCCTCCATACTCACCAGACCTTGCCCCAATTGTTTGGACCACTCAAACACGCAATGGGAGGGAAAAAGTTCCGTTCCGATGAAGAGGTACGCCACACGGTGCATGAGTTTTTGAGCGGACTACCAAATAATTTTTTTCAGAAGGCATTTATGCACTTTGTAAGCGCATTGAGCGTGGGGGAGAATATGTTGAAAAGTGATACAGCTTTGTACAACTTCTGCACAATAATTAATATTTAAAAACTATAAAGGTTTTCATTTGACTCACCCTCGTAATAATCCAAATTTTGCAGAGTTGGTTTCATTACACTTTTACTGGAGGAATAGGTGGAATAGGGTAGGATTTGCTTTATCACATGTCGATAGCCTATATGATGGGTTTTAAATTCCATTTCCTATATGTGGCCACCAGAAAAGAATGAAAAACAAAGTAGTAAAGAAAGAAAAGAAAAATAGAAGCAAAGAAAGAAGGAAAGAAAGAATGAACATTGATAAACGACTTACGGGAATGCAGCACCGAAATCCCCAAATCCAGCAATTTTCAATCAATCTTGCTGAAATTTTTACCACTTAGTTCTGATTCATAGCGGACACAGCATTCAAAATTTGTTTTTTATATCTTCAATAGTTTTTGCGTAATTAATTTGTGAAGTTCAAAATTTGGACAAAATTCAATCCGCTTCACGTGATGAAATTGTCAAAGTTTTAATTTTTCTATTTCTAAAAATATTCAGATGGTTATGAAGAAACGAATTTCTTATGCTGCCTTTAGTTCCAGAGGGAAATAATTTAGGTATGGAGCAAACAATACAGTTATATAACAATAACTTTAAAAATATAATGAATATTAAAAATTCATATGATAGAAACCTATTTTTTTCTTTCTTTCTGAGAACATGTGTTGAAAATTTTATAGGGATTGAATCAAAACTGTATCGTGTGGAACATTTTGAATGACAAAAAATGTTGAAAAAACTATAACTGAGTAAATCAAATTTTAAAATCCAAAACATTTTTCTTATCCGCTACATGCGTAGAAGCAGACTAAAATCCTCCAGATAGATAAGTTGGACTATCCTGCCTCTTCCTTCTCTCTTCTGCAGCAGTTTTCTTCAAGTTTAGTTTCCTTCTGGATGTTTTAGAAGTTACCTTTGCAGAAATTGCTGAATGAAGTAAGCGTAATTGGTCCTTCCCCTGGCTAATTTTTAGAGATGCTGGTGAAATCTGTGTCCATTATGTCTGACTGCAGCTTGAGTGAGGCAGAACAACCAAAACTGAATTCACTGATTGTTGATGTCACAGCAACCTGAAGTCTCTTCTTTGAAACAAGTATTTCTTTTGGGCATTTATGCCCTATCATGTTATGTAAACTTTCATTTGCATTTTATGTCTTATCCAGTGTACATCTCCTTAGGATTTCATCTGATGCCAGCCTTTGGTACACAGGCATTAGTTTTCTTACCACATCAGGCCTCAAGTATGTTCCCATTGTTGTGTTATGTTTAGGTGTTTCTTCCCATGTATCGTTTAGCCTACTCACGATCCTAACTATGTACACAGTCAACAGAAGGTCAGTTGTTTTAAAGACTGTTTTACCTACAACCTATATAACAGTTATATGTACGTTTTGATGTATAAATACCTATATAAATGTTAAATAGTACAGTAAAACTCATAAATTGTATATATAAACAGTATGCAGTTTAACGAGAAATACAAGAAAATCACGACCAATTTAGAAACTCACAAAGAAGCAAAATATAAAATATTACTATTTCTTTTTAATGTTTGTAGCCAGTGTTTTGTTTCCATGGTGCTACATATTCTAAGAAATAACCAACATACCAACACAAAATTCCACCAGAAATTTTGTCCGCTAATTTCAAATGTATTAATTTAGTACATTCAATCGAATTCAAATGACAGAATGCTGTGAATCCAAGGGCCGGCTTCCACGTGCGCACTGACATTTAAATTGTCATGTAAAGGTATTTAAATACCTGAAACTCATAAATTTAGTTGGATTGTGATATTATAAGTTTCAAAGTATTTTATTAGCCCAATATATATATATATATATATATATATATTCTTTCCCATATTTTTAGGCAGTTTTGGTGCTGCATTCCCTTAACGCTTGAAAAATGTTTTAAGTACTTTAAAATTCAGCTAATAGTAAAAACATATGACTCGAATAGTTGAACCCACAAAAATGTCATTTGAGAAATAACCTGCATTAATGAGACTTAACGTTCGCTTAATAGATATTATTTTGTCTACCCTTTGCGATTTATCAGTTATGCACATCCCGATTGTTCCAGACATCAGGGGGAGGGGAAAGAGACAGTACAATGAGCCTTGATACTTTCCTAGTCATCCCCTCAGTTAGCGCCACAAGATAAATGGGTAGGCGTGGCCTAAATGCCTCCTGTCCCCCTCTCAGCTGTCAGTTGGTCGTGCCTTCCGATAATTGGGTGACAATATGTCCATTTTATTACTTACGAAAATATATTAAGCATACGTTATGCTAAACAGTGCTGTAGTTATACACAAAATTGGTGTTTAATGGACTTAGCACTTGGAAAGATAGAGTCAGACTGAAAAAATTCAATGCCTTAGCCGGGATTTGAACCATGGATCTTCTGGTTGCCGTCCAGCCACTCTAATTAAAAAATTAATTTTCATTAAGTGACCTAATAGTGGTTAACTATAAAGCCCGGTTCTTAAAGCACTTACCGTGGCTCAGTGGTTAGACCACTTGGCTCTCACCAAGGCGGCCCAGGTTCGATCCCAGGCGACTGCAAAGTGAGATTTGTGGTGGACAACAAGGCACTGGGGCAGGTTTCCTCCGGGATCTCCAGTTTTCCCCGCCATCTCAATCCACCGGTGCTCCATCTTCATCTCATTTATCATCAGTGTCATCGCCTGCGGTGCCGTATGTAGTAAAAGCGGGCGTTAAACACTACATATTTACACACATTTAAAGTACTTACATGTTGTAAGTCGCCATTAAGGTAGTTGTCTCATGTGTTTATGACAACTCCTAATGGTTTACCGCGAAAAAACATGTCAGTTGGACACTACAATGTCATGTCGGTACGTTGGCCATAGTAGCTCAAGGGTTAGAGCGGCTGGATGGCAACCAGAAGATCCGTGGTTAAAATGAAATGAATGAAATGAAATACGTGGAATTTTTCAGTCTGACTTTATCTTTCCATACACACGGCCAGTGTGAAATAACAATTTCTATCGTCTTAGCACTTCACAAACAAACGCACAAAGACAGATACTGAGAATCTAGAATTTAGACGATCGCTTTTTATTGAAGCTGCCTCAAAAGTTTATTTCAGGTGAAATCTTAATTTTAAATTTTGGGGACGAATGCAATAATAATTAATATTTCTGCTGAATATTTCCGAAGTTAAAAATTAGAGAATGTACGTTTTATTAGGAGAGGTAATGAAAGATTATTTTCACCAGTGGAAGGAAAGCTTGTGAATCATGTCATTGAAATAAATTCCTTAGCAGCTGCTGTTGGAGCTAGAAGGTAGTAAACAACTTGAAGCAGTACAGACCTCGTTTATCTCTAGGACAACATGGTGTGTACCTCTGTATATTTTTACTGAGCACGTGATATATGTATTATGACGGAATGAATTTATTTAATGTTCGTGTGGGCGGCACGTGTGGATGCATTTGCCTTGCACGTGTGTGCTCGTATGGAAGCAAACACACTCGAAACTGTTTCATTTCGAGAGGATGATGAATGACTAATGCATTTCTATGGCTTAACTATTTCTGTTGTATGTCGGTCTTCAGGACATCGTATATAACATCTAAGAGGCACAGAGCATGAGCGAAGGCAGCCCTCCCTAGTTCTTGAAGCTTAACATTCTTGTCCCATCTCATTTAAACGGCTGTCTCACAGTTTTCATTGTTTCTCTCTGTTAATATTTTGTACGATCTAAATTAAAAGAATTTAGAAGCAAGAATTTATATTAAAAATTAAGAGGTAAACAAAAATCAACTACAAGTTGTATGAATACAGAACGTAAGATGAAGTATAGTAAATGGCTTAATTAGTAAGATAAAGTGAGATGTGTAAGTTTTGGTTTAATGTGACGTTAATGGATGCTCAAAAATGATAAAACCATTTAATAAAACCGTACTGCAAATAAGGACAATTGGCTCTTCTTTCTAATATGCGAAGCGGCGTATTTTTTTCTAATTCCTTCATCCTTTTTGATGTTTTTATATACAACCATTATTTTTAATATAACTTCTTTACTTTTAGTGCAATTTCGTGTTGGCGGGCATTCTTTTAACGTTATTAATTGTTTGTTTATTTACTTCGTAATGTAGCCATACTGAAAAATTCAGTGGAGCCAAACTATGCTTGTTTCTGCACTGAAAGCGATGCTGCCAACAGTCTTACTTGTCCCGAAATTACACTATGTATGAGTTCACGGACTTTATCGGACTGGTTCGGCTTCTGCCGCGAAGTGTGCATGATGTCAAATAACACCAAGTATACTTGCAAGGGGGGTAATTGGCGGTCTGGGTCACGTCGTTTAAATCGACGAATGCAAAATTGGATGACGCAAGTTTCATCGTGGACGCTGCAATTAGACTGTCGAGCGTATTTGCATCCCTCCTGTTGTTGGGGCATACTCATTCCTTTCCACGTCGATCATTCCCAAGATCCAGTTGCCCTCTACGACGTGCCCACGATGAAACTTACGTCGTCCTATTTTGCATTCGTGAATTTGAACGACGTGACCGGGACCGCCAATTTTCCCCCTTGCAGTATACTTGGTGTCATTTGGCATCATGTGCACTTTGCGACAGTAGCCAAACCAGTCCGATACAGTCCATGAGCTCATACATGTATTTCCTACGGAGCACTCCATTATCGTCGTGTCGTAGGATTTTTTATGTGCAAAGCCGTGCATGATTAACAAAATTTGACCGGGTGCTAACTTAGCCTGCTCAAACCATGTTCCTTTACACACTGCGTCACCTGTGTCTGCGGCATTTTTGCAGAGTTTGGCTACAAGTTTTATATATCTTTCTCATGTTGGCTGCAACGCCAGAACCGGCTGTTCGTCTGCTTGTGCATGCGTGTACGTGCACCTTTGGACTTAGAAAAGATTCTCGCGTCGCACAAATGAAAATTTCTCCAGAAATCGTATAATTTGTATAAGGATGGGTGAAACTAAGAAATGTTAAGTGTAACTGGTATTAAACTATGTATGCAGAAACTGCCAAATTAGATAATAAATAAAAAATAGTACTGATTTAAAAATGTACGTAGAGTAACTTAAATGATTGTAAAAGTAACACAACAAAGACATATGTTAAGTTAGACAAAATAAAAGTGGTAATAATAACGAAAACCAGTTACTACACAACAGTAGTAAGTTAGTAGTACTCGCTGCAAGTATTAATGTGACTTTCAAATCAGATGATGTTTCTCCTTGAAAGCTTCTAGGCCACCAAGCAATCAGTCCTGCAGTGTATCATATTGCATTCCCGTGAGGTGTGACAATTGCCAAGTGAATCCATTTCCATTAAACTGTATTTGGGCTAAAACGAAAATTCTAATATTGCAAAAAGTGATGCGTGTGGAAGGTAAAGAGTAGCGTTTCTAACATAAGCGTAAAAGTCCCATTATTTCAGCTCAAAAGTTTTCACAACACAAATAAATAAAATGCCAAAATATTATAACGATGCATCGCGACGTAAGCATGTAATGACCATCAATGTTCCTTGGTAACCATGATTGTTTGTATATTTGCAATTACTTAGAACTGAAATGTAAACTACTGACATGATAATCTAAAAGAGCAATTTGGAACAATCCAAGGTGTGTTATATTCCAGAGAGAGCAAACACTTCACTTTGGGTCAGACTGTAGAATGCTGTATCTGTAAGCCATCATATATATTTATGAATGCTTCATAATCGGTGACATGTTTGCTCTAGAGAATCCAAATAATATTATTCAGTGCTTCCGTTTAAAAAAAGCATGAAAAAGTATACCAGACACTGCCAGTACAATCCATTTGAGTTAGTTGGGGTTAAAATTGCAAACATAAGCAATACTTTTAAACTGACTGACATTGAACGACTTTATCGCGAAGGAATTGACAAAGTAACAAGACGAAAAAAACACGGAAGACATGCAAGAAGATTACAAGAAGTCGACTTTTGTAAAGCAATATTACGTGACGAGATTTTGGAGCCTATCACCATAAATTTGCAGCACTCAGACGATGAAGACAGTGACAATAACGAATTATCTCTGGACACACAGTCACACTATATGGAGCCCGCCTCGGTAGCGTGTCTGCCTCACGTTCAAGAGGTCCCGGGTTTGAATCTCGGTTAGGGTGAGTTACCTGGATAACCCAACGTTTAGGCAGTGCATTGACTTTCCTTGAGCTGTACCACAATGAAGGTGAATATTTTTAGACCAAATTGTTACTGGTGACGAAACATGGGTGGCCTACGTCACACCAGAATCGAAACAACAATCCATGGAATGGCAACATTCATCATCACCCACAAAAGTGAAGTTTAAGCAAGCAATTTCTGCCCGGAAAATCATGTGCACCGTTTTTTGGGACAGAAAAGGAGTATTGCTAGTGGAGTTTCTGCCTCGTAATGAGACAATCAATGCAGCGTCTTATTGTGAGACATTGAACAATCTGCGCCGTGCAATCCAGAACAAAAGACTTGGCAAGTTGAGTAAGGGTATCGTTTTGCTGCATGACAATGCCCGTCCACATGTGCCTAATCGGACCAAAGATCTCTTCAAATATTTTCAATGGGAAACTTTAGATCATCCTCTATAAAAGTAGATTAAGGTACAGGCTTTCATGTAAAAATAAAATTATTGAGATATCTATGCACGTCTTTTATTAATTCCAAAACGGTACTGACTTAAAAAACATGCCTCGTATATATACTATAATGTATAATTATGATTAAAGAATAAACTTTAAGGATTAAGTAATAAGCATTAGTTACTATACATCCAGAGTAATGGCCTTCCATAACAAAGCAAAGCCTTATTTACTGAAACAGAGGGAGGGTAGGGTGGATTATTCACATATAAATGACAAAATATAAAGAGACAGCTCAGTGGACAAAACTTAGCGATCAATATGTAGGAAAATGAGAGAGAAAATTGTATGGTATAAAAAGAAATGCCAGTATACAGCTCGAGTACATACTTCCTGTACTGACTTCATGTCTCATTTATATCACTTCGAAATACCAAGCGACGCGACGTTTGTGTTTTAGTAGGAGACGTGAACTACTTGAAAACATTCTCTGTCTGTTGGAGGAGTAACATGTACATCCACAAGGGGGAGCATTAGTGTTGTCTCTTGACAATCCTGAGTGCTCTCTCTCTCTCTTAAAGTGTAAATTACCCGATTCAAGTGCTGAAAGACGTTGGACCAGACAGATTTACGGCTCCGATGCTGCAGTGGATATATTTGCTTTATTGAAGTTCCATTTGAAATATACCCTTTTCCACCACCATCATCCCCAGCTGAGATCTTGCATTTCTTACAAATAACACTTGAAAGCATTTTTAGATAAATTTTAACACCTCATTTTATATATTATCTTTCTCTATTTACATGAACAGATTTCACATAAGAAGCCAGCAATTTTTAAAGTAATGTGATGTGTTCTGTGCAGAGGTGATTCAAAGCACCAACAATAGTTAGTATTTTCAACGGGATGACCAACTAATAGTTGAAGAACCGGAACCATTTCTGGAAAATTACATCATGTTTGGGACATTCAGGTATTTGCATATCTTCGAATACGGCGATGGGCCACTCTTGTCTGAGTGCAGATTACATCCGCCACCCTAGCAAGGCTCCACTTGTTTCCAAATTATTAAGAGGGTTATTGAGCATCGTTGTTACCATTAATGTTACTGCATTGAGACATGTCACAAACTACTGCATTCGGATGTGAGCAATGTGCTATGGCGTGATGTGTTTCAATGTACAGATATTAACAAGCGCGGATAGGTAATCCGTAAGTGAATTGAGTACTTATTTTTTAATTAAAGAGGAATTGCACACAATGTATATGTCTAAAATAATACTTGAACCTTTCTTGGCGACGAATACGCTCACCTTCTTCTCGGACAGCCAGCCAGGTGAAAAGATGATTAGATATCAATGTTTTCGGGAGCGTCTATCTCTCCCATCATCAGGATATTTATAAAATGTCATAACCACAAATGAAACACTGTATATAACACAACTATAAACAAAGACAAAACACTATCATAATTCGCATTACTGAACAAAAGACTGTTTTCAGTAAATTAAATGCCAGGTCAGGAGATGGCGTGAGTATAGAAAATTGTGTCAAAGAAAGCTAACTACTTAACTTGATTATCAAGTTGTATTGATCTCTGCTTCTTAATTCGACGGATTTCCATTTTAAGGCTGGTTTCCAAGAGGAGCTGAACTGAAATCCAGCATCACGATTAAGCGTGCTCCTTTCAGAGGAAATCGCCAAAGCCTCCTTAATTCTCCGCTCCCAGTAACTGTTGCAATACTAAGTTGGTCGTCTCCCGAAAATTGGCTCTATGGTCATTATCGAAACAATGCTCTGCTAGTCCAGACTTCTCAGGTTGCATTAAACGAATACTCCGTTCAAGTTCCATTATTCTAGTAGCGATGGTCCTTCCAGTTTGTCCTATATACCATGTCCCACATTCACAGGGAATGCGGTACACTCCCGGAACTTGGAAGTCCAGTTTGTCTTTGTCGATAAGCCCTTAATCTTCAGATACTTAAACAGATAAATATACATTTTGCAGTGAGTACTGGCAGTAAATGTGGCAACTGTCGCTCTGCACGACTGTGCAGTTGCTTGGTCTAAGTAAGTACCTGTATAGTAGATTAACTGAACAAAAGTGCAAGCCTTTAAAATTCAGATCTTAAATTATTAAAAATGATGCCACTTTTCACTATTTAATTTACTAGTTTTACTTTATCTAATGCTCAAGTGCATACAAAAACATTTTACACATTGTACGGTCGTACAGAATTTGTTTTGAATTAGCTCCAAATGACCGCGTTCATTTTTGTAAGAAAGAACTTAAGTGCCTGAAAAGAATAATATTTTTGTTGGTCTGTTCAAGTTGTGAGTATCCTTGTATTTTTATACCTCTTCCTTATCTTTCGTTTCCGTGCCTAGTATTGTGTTTTCCTTTTCTTCCTTCTCTGCACCCTAATAAGTGTGTTGCACAAGAAGGTGGGGGGGGGGGGGGTCCATTATATTTTTCTATATCCACCTACTCCACGACCCTCATTTATATCACTTCAGCAGTCCACGTGACGCCTGGCTTGTCATGGGTCTGGCGACTGAACCACTTCAGAAAATACACCCCCTATCTGTCTTCATCGAGTGCATTCCCTGTGACGTAGCTCTTCAACGTGTTATCTCATTGTTCAGAACAAACAAGGATATAGCAGTACGATATTATCTTCTCCACATGAACTATGTGATGGAGCTTCGGTTGAGTCCTTCCGGGGAAAGGGTGAAAAGGGGTCCAAAATCTGACGTAATTATTTGTTGGAAGCATTGAACCAGAACAGCTGTGAAAAATCCAAAAATGTATAGATTTTGTCTGATTATTTTGATTTTTTTCTACGATATGCACACAAAAGTGTAATGAAAAAAATCAATCTTCTGTTAACACATCACATTCTTTCATTGTTAATTAATCAGTGACTGAGCCAAATGTGCTTTGGACCTTACAGTTTATTGTATCATCTCATAGTTTCAATTTAAACTTGATATACGAACATTCATTACATAAGTATTTCTAAGTTTAATTAGTTTAAGAGAAAATAATTTTCGTATACATATTATTCTATTTTTAAACCTGTTCAATTAGAGTTAAGCAAAATTCATTTTATATTTCTTCATCAGTACACAACAACTTTTACATCTGTAATGTCTGAATCTATCATGACAGCTTCAGTTTAATAAGTTATAAATCTTGTAAATGTTATTGGAAACATTTTGAATAGCGAAAAATTCTGAAAAAATAAAGTAATTTAGAAAAATGTAGTTTGCGGTTCAGTGCACTGTATTTTCTAAACGATACAGAACCAATTAAATAGTCATTTACAGTTTGAAAATGTTTGATAGCAAAAAAGTGATTGCGCAGCCTAAAAGTGAAAATTATAAATATCGAAAGTAATAATAGTCTTGCCTGAGTAGCCTTGAGTCTAGGGCTGCCAACCCAAATGCTGGTCTAATGCTCAAGTAGGAAGACATTCAAACAAATGAGAGGTGATACGACCAGCTCATGTATACCCTAAACTGCTTGCAGCGGGAGAATAAGGTAGATGTAAACAAAACCACGTGATCGTTGATCGTAGCGCGCCTTCTTCACAATTTCCATGATGCCTCCGCCGTGTAAATAGTCCCTTGAAAAATTACTGCTACTGAGATGTGTATTGTTGAGTCCGTTTTGCTAAACTGCACAAGTGCGTGCTGAGCACATTTAACCTTACAAAAAAAAAAAAAAAAAAAAAAAAAAAAAAGTAAATCGTGCTGCGCGCATATTGAAGCTGACAGGCGTATCCCGTTGTGAAGTGGCGGAAGTGGCGAGTACTGTTAACCATGCGCTCGGAAAGCCTTTACGAAGTGGTCAAAAGATAATAATACTGAATGTATTTAACAAGTTCTGTGAAAAATTTCCAGAACTTGCTATTAGTGAAGTGGTGATTTTTTGTTGTTGTTGTAATTTACGTCCTCCAACGTTAAGTCATATCGGACGATGAATGGAATGGGTGAAATGATGCTCAAATGAGCCCGGGGTCCATGGAGCTTAGAGTTACCCGACATTCGTTAACATATGTCGGTTTCCGGCATTTATAGTGCACACAAGCAAAAAGCCACTTTCGGTGAAGTTTCAACTCTCGGCAAGAAGAGACCACGTGCCAGATCAGTATTGGGTGTTGTCTGTGATGGGTTTGTGAGGTCAGTAATCCGTCGAAAAGTTCATCAATTCCTCAAATTACAACCGAATAGCGTTATTGTGATGGTGAATGCCCCCTACCACAGTGTGAGGTTAGAACGCATACCAAACAAGTGACATCATAACATGGCTACAGAGTAAAAATATAATTTTCCACAAGGGTCATGTTAAGGCAAAATTTCTGGCAATGGTCAAGTCTCGTGCTAAAGAGTACGAAAAGTACGTAAGTATCAGTTAATTTTCATGGATATTAATAGTGTGCTACGTGATACTTATTCGAAAAATGTGCCTTTAATGTCGAAAATTTATATTAATATTATACTTAACGAATGATTAGGCGGTTGACTTGAATAAATACGTGTTTTTGTGTTAAAATGCATATTCATATTATTAATACATATTAATATTATACCTAACGAAGCGGCAACAATACTGTCATTCCGAACACATGTGGACGCGGAGTGATACAGTACTTTATTCTCTCGTAGAGTATAGCAAATTTTAACTTTTCCCGCCTCGGTAGTGTAGATGGTAGTATATCTGCTTCACGTTCAAGAGGTCCCGAGTTCGAATCTCGGTTAGGGTGAATTACCTGAATAAGTTTTACCGGGAGGTTTCCGTTATCCTGAAAGACGAGTGTCGCGTAACTCTAAGCTCTATGAACCCCGGAGTCGTTTGAGCATCATTTCACCCATTTCATTCATCGTTCGATATTACTTAACGTTGGAGGTCGTAAACTTACAACAACAACAAAAGTTAACTTTCTTTAGTTTTTCTAGATCTGATCATTCTACATAGTTCATATGATCTTACAGATCATTGAACAATGATTTATTAAAGGATATGGAGAGGTAAATGAAATTTCGGAACTCCTATTTCACTTTAAAAGGGTATCCGTGAAATGTAATCTGTAAATTCAATTAAACTTTTAGTTTTCTATTAGGGGCGAATGTCTGGGTTTCCTCTGTCAGTCTATGCGGTGCCAAAGTTCTGAATAATTTCACTTCAGCTGCCAATAGCCTCTCTGTTTGATTTTAGTCCATTTTTCTAATCCGTATTTCAACGATGAAATGGCTCTAGTTATACAGAAGTTTACTGTGCGTTTTCCTTCTTCATATATTTGCTTTAATTTTTACATTTACTTGCATGAATATGGAGCATTTATTTTCTTGATATCTTGTTCTTTCACATAATAAGCCACAGCATAAACAATTAAAACCAGAAACATGTACTAATCGATTAACTGAGATGAATATATTTAAGCGTCTAGACAGAAAATATACTTCCTTTATGGGGTTGTTGTTAAAACACCGTGATTAACTCTCAACAGTGATACACACCTTATGGATGCATGACACATGCAGAGGTTTTTGTTACCTTCCTGTTATGTTTCCGCTCCGTGAAGCCAGCAGTGAATGGCTTTTAATAAGTTTTTGTAACGACAACATGATGGCACTTCCTACTTCAACAGCAGCTGAGGTATTTCCGGATGGTTTCCCGCAATCCATCACCAACACGCTCCTTGAGGGACTGTGACAGGAATGTCGCCATCTGTAGCAAAGGTCACGCGGGTTAACTTAATGATCCGGCACGAGTGTGGCCACAGCAGGGTCGAACTGGCGTGCTCTACCTTAAATGGGATCACTTCTTTTTACTTGGGCGTTAAAATATCTTTATAATGTCTAAACTTTTATTGTGAAACTATATTAACGTTTTAGTGAGAAATGCTTTCAGTATCAATAAGTTTTCTCATAATATAATACATTCTTAAAGTAATACGTAAATAAACACAAAAGTAATTACCACCCCCCCTCTTTTGTTATTTACGTCCTACAACGTTGTCACATCGGACGATGAATAGAATGGATGAAATGATGCTCAAATGAGTCCATGGTCCACAGAGCTTACAGTTACCGACATTCGTCTTTCGGGATCAGGGAAAACCCCGGAAAAGACATTATCCAGGTAAGTCACCCTGACCGAGATTCAAACTCGGGACCTCTTGAACTTGAGTTAAGCACGCTACCATCCACGCTACCGAGGCGGGCGTAATGACAAACTTAAAATAAAATCTAATTAAAGCTATATTCTCTTATATTTTCATAACTACATAATCTACGTCATTAAAAAGTTATTCTTTAAATTCTTTAAGAACAGTATCAGTTTCTCTGCCTGATTCAAGTTGGCATCAGTCAACATTCATAGGCGTCGTAGATAGGACAGAGCTTTCAGCGACAGATGGTGACTTCCTTTATAAGTTTGGCTGTCCCAAATCTTTACATTTTAAGATACTATTAATAATACCTGTTATTTTTTTTTTAAATATTACGTCCTCCAACGTCGTCATATCGGGCGATGAATGTAAATGGGTGAAATGATATTCAAATGTGTCCGCTGTCCATGGAGCTTAGAGTTACCCAACATTCGTCTATCCGGATACGGTAAATCCCTGGAGAAAAGCTTATCCAGGTAACTCACCCTAACCGAGATTCGAACTTGGGACCTCTTAAACGTGAGGCAGACACGCTACCATCTACGCTACGAAGACGGGCAAAATATACACTGTTAGGGTGTGCAGAACTGTAATCTGTAACGTTGTCCAAAATCAAAGCAGTTGCTATTTAATCATTAAAATCTCACACCAACAGACGAGTTAACGAAAGCGCCATGTTAACGAGAACGTTCTATTTCTCCAAGTGAAGGAAAATTATATTTTGACATTTATTCAAGGTATAAAAAGAAAAAAAAAGTCTCACAGCAAAGTTCTAGAACACAAAGAAGCCACTCAGTCGATAACTGAATATGAACCCATGTTCTTACTCTGTACTTGTTATTAAAACAATACTTTCAGATCTAGTTTTTAAATCTTCCTTCTTAGTAAATAGGTGTGTAATTACTTGTTCATCGACAACGGTTGTTTCAACAAAATCATGTACTGTGCTATAGCCTTTTCGAAATCATAATCTATGCCAAATGAACAGGGGGTGGTGGTACAATTACGTGGACCCCAAGATCCTAGATTTAACTCTATTTGATTTTTCCCGATGCCAAGGCAATTCTCGCGTGCAAGAAAGACAAAAGGTATAAACGAGTTTGAGTCTGAAATTGATTATTGGATGTATTGTGTTAGAGGAAGTTTGAAATCCGTTAATTGGCCCAAATAGTTTGGCATTTCCAAAATAATAGTAATTTCCGAAAAACTGTATGTTGCGACGCAGTGGATATGGGCCAATATTATCGGGGTATCGTCCTGAATTGTCGAATGGCAAACATATAATCAGTGGAAGTATCCGAAAAGTTATCCCAGACACTAGACACTTCTAGAAGTTTCGTCTTCTCGAACGTTTTGGAAGTTGTTAAAACTTCCTGGACTACCTTTAAGCGAGGTCTCTCGCAAGTGAGGGAGTCTCACGAAGCGAGTGAACGATTGCGTTTCTGATTCGACGTAAAATGCTATTCTCAAGTGAACTGGTGACGACTTGGTGTAGTATCGTAAGAACTGTTACTGCAAGGTTTGGTACACCTCTGGTTTTCGAACTCTCAAGGAGTAACTGTTTGGAAGAGGTTATGTGGGAGTATTTCATTAAGCTGCTACATCGCGGATAAAGTAAAATCCATGTAAAAGCAAAGTGAAGTACAGTGAACAGAGGAACTAGTCACATTACTGAATGACAATGTAAGCTATGCAAAGTTTAAGCGAAATTTGAACAGAGTCGCGAAGCCGTTATCTACGATAGCGCGGCTAGCGTACACAAAGAGCCGGCAAATAACGATATCACCGATAAATAACAGATGGATAATGTATCACGGAGGTAAATTACTTGCCGGCATAGATTAGGTTACGTTTCTGGAAGGTGATAGAGTTTTCCGTTTCTTTATTGTCCCAGAAATCTCGCGAATTTATGAATCAGATATATAAGAAATTGTGACACGCACGCGGACAGTTGTAAAACGAGAGTGAGTCGCGAGAGGTAAGCAGAGAACAGCTGAGAGTGTTGCTGTAACGAGAGTTGATGTTGTAAACTGAACTCTGTTTGCTATTGTCATCGACCTTGGTAGATTGTGGTGTACATGTGACGTAATGTTGTTACGTGAGAATTGAACAGTGTATTTCTACGGAAATAAAAAACATTTAGAATTTTGGCAAATTGGACTTTTAATTCTACTAACCCACAAAGTCACAATATGTGACTGAAGTGACAGAAGTTGGTCTAAGTACGAAATGTTGTTACATCTTAAAATTGTTACTTTATGGAGAATAGAGGGCAGGTAGTCCAAAATCAAATTTTATGTCAAATATCTTTGTAGTGTCATCATGTTTATTACTAATATATTCGATTAGCCACGACATAAGAGTTAAATAAAACTTACACATTCCCAGATATTTTATAGCGCAATATTTTAACAAAACTTTCAATTTTTAAACGTGCTTTCAAAATATTACTGTTTCACTATCGTTTAAAACTTTTCTATGTTACATACGTGATCAAAATATGAAGTATTGTTTAAACCTTTGTCAGTCAAGTAGTTATGGCTAAAGGAATGCTACCTGCATAAAACCATTTATTATCGGTTGCCAATCACGCATGATCATTTTTTTCACAAGCATGCTTGAATATCTGCAAGATAAATTACGCCAGTGAGTATTTTGATGGTATAATTGGTATGAAGGCTGATTGTATCTTCATCTGCTCGTTTCACAAGTCTGCACAAGCAAAACTGAACTGTGCATGAATAAGCGAGTACAGTCATTAATTAGCAGCATGATCTGCAATCTGCGAACGAGGAATCGCTAATTACAGGGAAGGTTCATCAGAAGTTACCGAGCTCAGTCTTGTCTCTGTGCATCAAATCAAATATCACGATAAGACAGAGAACGCAACATAAAGTAATTATTTTTATATATTCCAGTAGATTAATAAGACAAAGTGTTTTTCTTCATTAACTAGTCTTTATATGAGTCATGTTTCTTTTTTCTTCTTGTTTTCATTTTTAAAATTACAAAAAAAAAGCAATCAAGCAAGCGCCTTATCATCTGAGCATGAGTCGCTAACAACTGAAGAACGTTTGTCGCTTTCTTGATACGACATAAGTAGTGAAAAGCCCTCCAAAAGAGAAGGCATTAAAAATATTAGACTCACTATGTAATCAACGTAACATTTCTTTAACGGTTCAACTCGAGTTGACAGGTTTGTTGGTGTAGAGGTCCCTGATTGACCAAGTTGATGGCAGCGTCTATCTCAAGCTCAACGATTTTGAATTGGAGAAACCAAGCAGTTCTAGCCGGGAATCGGAGCACAGGCGAGGCTGCATTTTGTCGTGAATTGCCCCTGTTATGCGAGAGTGCTCGCTATATTTTGGACGTTTCTTTAACACTTACAGGAATTAAAATTTGAGCGGAGCCAAGTGAAGTTTCCACAGTTCATTATTACAGAACTTACAGGTACGCCTTGCAAGATATCAGCAACATGGCACACATCAAGTCTGTAGTCCATTTCGTCATGTACATTCTACGGTCTCCAATTTTATTTAATATATAAAGCATATTTATTGTCAATGAATGTTACATTGATGGAAAGGCGGAACTTACAGCTATTTTTCAACGTAATCACCATTGCGATCGATGCACTTTTGCATGCGCTGTGGCAGTTTTTGTATACCCTTGTCATAGCACTCTACCGCCAATATGCGCAGGTAGCGCTCAACCTCGTTTTTCAAATCATCGTCGGTCTGGAAATGTGTTCCACCCAGGTGTGACTTCAACTCAGGAAACATGATAATCACTAGGTGCTAAGTCTGGACTGTAGTGGGGTGGTCTTCGTGAACATTTTGGGGACCCACCTCACACACACACACACACACACACACACACACACACACACACACACACACACACACACACACACACACACACACACACACACACACACACACACACACCTTGCGATAATGGAAATGTTCGGTCAAAATCTTCTCAATCGTAGTCTTACTGACTTCAGGGATAAGTTAGCACAGCTCGCGAACTGTCACACGCCGATCTTTAAGCATTTTTGCTCCACTTTTGCAATTGTTTCGGCTGAAACCGAAGGCCGACCAGAACGCTGTTCGTCATGGACGTCTGTGCGTCCGTCTTTGAACTCTCTGACCCACTTTCGCACGTTTTTGACGTCCATACACTGTGACCCATAGACTTCGCATAACTGACAATGAATTTCAGTGGGGGTAGTGCCCTTGGCACTCAAAAAGCGGATCACATCACGCAACTCGCACTTGGCGGCGGAAGTGATAGGAAGCTCCATCGCAAACGGCTGCCCAACCAAGACTAATGGTTGCAACGGGTTCCGCCAGTGTTGCCGGATCTCGCGTAATATCGTTCCTCACGGCTCCAGCGCCTTGGAGACCTTATTTTAAGGACACGCCTCGTAGCATTTGATCAACTGATGAGATGCACGCTCTTAGATTAAGAACAATCTGGTAAGTGATGGTTTTTGCATAAGATCTTTAATGTAATCCATAAAGAGAGTCAAGGGGTGTTAGTCCTAGCGAACGCGTTAGCTGGCCCTCGTAGCCACGGTCACTGGAGCGTATCTCTCTAGTGTTCCGCCACGTAGAGGATCGCGGGTTTGAGTCTCGCCTTGGGCATGGGTGTTTATGTGTATAGTGAAAATGTGTGAAACTAAGGAACACAGATAAGAAAATAAACGGAAATAATGAAAACAAAAAGTTAAATAAGAAAAAAGAAAAGGAAATATATATATTTAAAAAAGCAAAGTCCAAAGAGTTCTCTTTAGTCATCATACCATTTCATCTGTCCAGGCGACCACAAAGTGAGATTTGTGGTGGACAACACGGCGCTAGGGCGGGTTTTCTCCGGGACCTCCGGTTTCCCCCGCCATCTCATTCCACCGGTGCTCCATCTTCATCTCATGTATCATCAGTGACACCGCCTGCGGTGTCGTATGTAGTAAACGCGGGCGTTAAACAGTACACATTTCGTTTCAAATTTCATCTGTTCGGTAGCCTTGAGTCAGTGGGTGGATCTTACTATGCTTTGTTAAAATATGTCGTTGAGCTACAATTAGAGACTAATTAACTAGTAATAGAGAACACAGAAGGCTCATCTATCCTCTATATCATCCATGTAAATTTCAATATGCCCAATGTTATATTGATTATTCGTCGGTCACATTTATGATAGCGTAACAAAACCTCTACGAATTTCTTGTTCCATTTGTGCTAGTTTCATGCTTTTAAGCTTTGTAACACACAAGTTTCATGTGTTCTAGACCCAAAGGGCACTTGTGGTCATTTGCTACTGGAAAGATCCATGATTTCATCTCCTGTAATGGCGAGTCCTTCGTAAAATACGAAAGCTTAACGCGTTACAGAACGTAAATAAAGTGTCAAATGTTATCTCATTTCTTGCACATACCTGTCTATTTGTGTCGGAGAGAATAACTACAATACCATCATCATTATTTTCATCCTGTTGAAGTGATTCTTCTTTCTGTAGCTAACCTTACATTTTGACTTTCAAAGTCAAAGATGTCGCAAGGCTGTTGATTCGAAGGAATAAGATTGCTATGTTTTCAGCACTAATATGGAACAAAAATTGTGGTGATATCTGCTCATTTGATGTTTCCAAATTCCCGTAGGGGAGGGGATCAGTCCCCTTCAGCTGCCGTGGTGCGGGCGCTGCGGACCCTTAGCACTCGTGGTACCTCTGACGTTACTAGAGGAACCTCGGGCCGAACATTCGAGCCCCTCCCTCTGGGAGTTGTTCGGATTGGGTTGGTCTCGAGGGGGCAGTGGTTCCCGATACCCGTGGGTGATCGGGTACGTCTCCGGACGGGTTTGAGGGAAGCCATAAAATTCCCGAGTACTAGGCTGCAGAGCTAGTAGAAGACGAGCTAGATCGCCAGGTGGCCCCACCGAGGTGATATCGGTAGCCTTCACCTTTTGGTGTTGGCGCGCGTAAGTGGCGTATCCACTTCCATCCCGTCTTGTGTACTTGGACCAGATGGGTGTGCTTGTTAGTAACCAGGTCTTGCCCTATGGAATGCCCCACGGAGGACGCCGGGCGCCCTTTGGGACAGCTTGATACTCCCTGATTGAGAGACGCCCGGGTCTTGGTCCTACGGATCCAGGACTAATGGGAGTAGAACCTCTGGACTCAACTGTTTCTAAATAATCTAGTTCTCCTTTGATCTTATCAATTTCATGATAATTCTCATGTACACCAGTGTAATGTTCAGGGACATAGACTGAAGCAAAAGATGCTGGCTCATTCTTTATTTGAACACCAGAGCCATGAGCCACTTCTTCAATTTTCAGAAAACAAGGTTCCTGTTTAACTTCTATTTTGGTCCGTTTGCTTCGATAATTGCAAATGCGAGACATATCTGTTCTCTTCGAAGTTACGCAATCATTTACATGTTGCGTCATCTCATGACCTACTGAATTTTAACAATTTCTTTGCTTACTTATTCTAACTTGTCCATATTGATTCTTAAGCTACATATTTAAATATTTTTCAACTCTCGGGACCCAAACCAAAACAACCGTTACAAGTACTATGTCCTTAGAAGAGACTGATTTAATTTAACCAGATAATCACGCCTGTTATTAAATTTTCTTTAAATGGAAGTTTTTCGTGTTGCAGAATTCCTTTGGTTTCAATGTGCCACTGTGTTTTCCTGTGCATTTCACTTCGACGGTAGCAATTGTATACTTTTAATTGATCAGTACTTCCAGTAAGTACCAATTCTCAGAATATAAAATCTTTTCCCCAGTCACACCTAGCGCTATACCTAAGTTTAGTTCTACTGTCTATATGTAGAATATTTACAAACATATATGTTCCACTGCACTCTCCATTAATAATAATCAATGCATATAGCGCACAGACGCGCAGTTGAAATGAAGTCTCAGTGCTAATTCGAAACTCTCCTGGTATTATAATCACCATTAACAATAACATTGTAAGTACAGATAGACCGCGAACAAAGTGCGATCGGTGTGTGCATGTGCGAGCACAGTCGTCTCCCCTCCTCAACATCCAAGCGTTACATGACTCCTTCCCCTCCATACGTTGACCTGTGCAATGCAGCTTGCGCTTTGGAGGAGAGGAGAGGCAACCTAAACTGACTGTAGAGGGGGAAAGCTGTAGAGCTTCAGTTTTGGTAAACCACGACTCCGGCTGCATTTTGTTCGCGGTTTACCTATAGATTCATTTACGCGCATGCTTAAAGAAGAAAGAGATAAGAGATAAGGAATACTCGTGAAGTTAATCAACGGCTGTTGTGTAATTTCTATTTATTTCTGGTTGAACGGATTGTGTTCAATACGGAAATGCATCACAGAATGAAAATACCGTAACAAATCATAAATGAAGTGCGTTAATATTTAAATTCTACCTGTAAGTTACGTAGCCCAGACTATCACAGTCTTTTGCATAGTGTTTTAAATAATTTGAAGAATGTTGTAATCTTAAAAAGGAATCTATTGCTACCGTAATGATAATTAAGACAACAGATAACAAGATAACAGATAAAATCATTATTTTATTTTAAAAAGCACATAATTCCGATATTAGCATGTCAAAGCATAAATACTGGTAAAACATGTAGAAAACGAATTTCTTTGAGTTTAACAAAAAATGAGGAAATATATGATTTTTTGTTCACATGATCAAAACATGATCAATTTGATTTTATAATTTTGCAGCCGAATGCAAAATTATCAAGTCGGTTTTGAAAAAAAGCAAAGTGATGGTTGAATTTAGCAGCCTACTTAGACACAAGCACTTATAATCGGTCGTAAACAGACCGATCCTGTTGTAAACATAGGGGAAGGACAAAGAGAAAGACGAGAAACTTTAACCAAATACTCTTAGGCTCCTGATTCGTGAGGAAACTTTATGGGTATTTATAGAAGCGGTTCCTACCTATATTAACAGGAAATGGGTGACAATATCATTGACCTGTCTAGTATATGCTTTCTTAAATCAAAGTACTTAGAACCTAATAATGAATTATAATATAAAGGATATCTTAATGTTAATTTAAATGGAATTTTTAACACTATTACCTGTTACAAAGAATTCATTCGGAAAATTGTTTTACTATATGCAAAATTTAAATATTTATTTCAAGTGTATAGGATTTATAGCTTGTCTCGTGTGAAATTGTCAAGTTTTGTCATTCTCAAACTCAGATTACAAATTCTCCCATAAGTTGTAAAATAAATGTCTTGGAAATAATTATTTCTTCCACACTAGCCGTGTGTAGACTAAGTTTGAATAAGTAGAGCCAGACTGAAAGATTTAATGCCATAGCCGGAATTTGAAGCACGTATCTTCCGGTCTCTGTCCGGTTACTGTAAACCACTGATTTACTATGGTCAACATGCCGACGTGACATTATATTCTCCAATTGATCGTATGTTTCCCGGTAAACAACCAAAGGTTCTCACATACAATGAGACACGCACTTTTTTTGCGACTTACTATGCTGTAAGTACTTAAGTACCAGGCTTCATAGTTAAACCACTATGTTTTCAGGTAAATTGATGGAAATAATACTTTCTACTACGCTAGCTAGGCCAAGTTTGAATGAGTAGAGCCAGACTTAAGTCTCAGGTCATGTTGGCCATAGTAGCTCAGTGGTTTAGAGCAACCGCACGGAGACTGGGAGATCCGTGGTTCAAATCCCGGCTATGACATTGCAGTTTTCAGTTTGGCTTTACTCATTCAAAATAAATGTCTTCATAAAATATTAGAAACTCAGTTCCTTTAAGTGAATAAAATATTCTAGTTAAAAGAAGCGTGCAGACTAAACAACACTGTTATGTACAGTTAACACACTCTTGTTAAGCTGACTTATTTGTTTTTTGTATTTCGGTGGAAATTTATGGTATGTCATTGGTTCCCCATGAGGGAGGTCTACACCTCATTCTAAAATAAACAGTGAGCATGTACTTAGAAAATTAATGACCTCACGTTTGGAAAAGCTAAATTTGTTACCAACTCAAAGAGGCCAGTCGAAGGGTTACCAATGTTTAGGGGTAGACGATATTATTTATTATATATAATATCTACACATATATTATCGTGCTGGTCAAAAGGTTAACCTGGCTTTATCTTAGTTAGTGCAAACATCTCACATAACACAGTGATTATTCTCGGAAGTGTGTGAGGGGTATACCGCTTTTCTGACGTTTGGTAGGCACCAATGAACGTATTATTTCAACCAATAGAATGGGCAGGAATCACTAATGACAGATGTTATGTCCACGTGGAGTAATCATTGCATTATTTGAGAGATCTGTATTAACAGAGATAGAGCCTGGGTAACCTTTTGGGTAGCAGGATATCACCTAATTACCGCACAAACAGAAACACATCTCCTAGAGAAATGTCAATAGTTCTTTGTCACTTCCTTTAGAAGACCAAATTATCCCGTATGGGTGTAATCTTTTTTGTGTAAAAGCCATAATGAAACACGTATCCGAAACACGTCTTCATTCCACATCTGTTACAATCATCTCCAGTGACTCAATTTTCACTCTTAATTGCTTTTCAGGTCAGCCACATAGGAAACTCATACCAGCTCTAAGGAGTCAAAGAAGATTGCTTCCTGAAGGTGGAAATCCTTCACAGGGAAAAACTGCAATACAGAACGGGCAACATGCATGCATATCACGGTGCCCATAATAAATAATTTGATTTCCTTACTTCATTAGGTTCTAAGTCAACTTTTTTTCGATGAATGCAGCAGAGTTCCTATCCATATACGTTAGGTATACGAAGTTATTAAGTACAGTTCTAAGGCAGTGGCGGCTGGTGGGTTAAATTATTGGTGGTGCACAAATGAAAAATAAAATACAGAGTAGCAATGACTCACCTATTTATACAGATTCTCTGCTCTACTCTCCTTAGACCTGGCGAATCTATCGATAACTTTTGCGTTGAAGTCGCTGATCTTCATAACAAAATCTCTCTCAATTGAAAGCATTGCTAATGCTGACAATCGGTCCTGTGACATTGTGTTCCTAAGGACAGTTTTTATTGTTTTTAAAGTTGAGAAACAGCATTCTGCTTCAGCGGTAGACATTGGCATAGTTAACAGTACTCGGAGGAGTTTGACATATTCGCTGAATGTAGTACATAAATTGTTTTCCTTATTGAAGTCAATCAAGCACAAAGCGCCGGACATTCCACGAAATTCCTCTCGACTGTAAATTACAGTCAGTTCTCTACGAATTTTTGTTCCAATAATAAAAGGATAGAACCTTATTGTTTCTCTAAGGGAATCCTCTGAAAATGTCTTAGAAATTTTCTTGATGAAACAAAGTTGAGGCTACCAGATGCCCCGTGAAGCTAAATCTGTCCTTTGCTTTTCTAAGAATGTCACATACTTCAAGAGCTTCTCTTCTTTTCACATCTTGATGTTCTATTCTTCTCTTAATTGCAGTTTCTTCGTCTTACTCGATATCCACGCTATTTCTTACCCTTTGCACTTCCCTTTCAAATGCGTTTAGCTGGGCGATGACAAACGTTGCATTGCAGTCTCGCTTCTGCAGCTGATTGTACAAAATGTCCACATGTGGCATGATCTTGTAGAAGAAAGACAGCCGGAATATAAAATTATAATCTTTCAAAGTGGCCATAAACCCAGAAGCCTGAACAAGTGTGGCGCTGTTGTTTAACAGAGCTCTCTTCTGAATAACCTCCATGCATTTAATTAAATTCTCCCTGTGTTCGAAAAGCAGAGCACACAGAAGCTAAGCCTGAAGGTCACGCTATAGCCGTTGCTAAGAGTAGGAGGAGCTAGGTTCATAAACCTCCATTTAAGCAATGTATAAGAAGCCACTTCCCTCTCTTCACCTTCCCGCAACCCCCTCAGAGAGCCTACATTTGGGTGAAATCTTAGGTTAACTCTTCGCTGCAAACCTGTGCTCCTACAGCTTATCACTGTTTATTTCGACTTCTGCGGTCATGGGCAGCTACAGACGATAAGCGTAATTGAAACATGTTTGTATATAAAGCAATGCAAACAAGTACAGCTTTAATGTGCAAAATGCACCTGTTGTATATTCAGAATCAGTAGGTATAGCGCAAAGCTGCAACCTTATGGAGGAACCGCCCCTGTTCTAAGGGAGTAACATTTCAAGCCATCGTCGCCTGGTAGTTGCAAAGGAAGTAGCATGGTGACCGACGACTATTCTATTCATTTCTCAGGCTAATATTGGCACGATATGCTGAATTTGAAAAGAAATTATAAATTAAGTATTGCGACTTATTCATACTTAAAGTCATGTTTTATGTCCATTTATCCAGTGAAATTCTAATATAGAATTTAGGTACGAATAGGTATAAGATATAGGTATAAGATTTTCTGTACTTTGGGCACTTAAACAATGGAGAAGGAGAATACGTAGTTGAACCTAAAATAACAAAGACAACTGGAGAACTGAACTTAAACGTGCCACAGACTTTGAGAAAATAAATATGCAGGTAATTTCTGAAAGATTTGGGCCACTCTGTTGGAAATTTCAGAATCATTTCTCCTGCATTAAGGTATGCTTGTCAAGCACATAGAACCATTCTTTTTTGCAAATATATTCAATATCTGATTAATTTATGTTAACATTCTGATAAATCAAGGCACTAGTAGACTGAATGAATTTTGTTTGCTTGTTTGACAAGTTTGTGCCTACGCAGGCAAAACTAAACAACTGTATGGACAAAGTTGTATCGTACAAGTAGCGAACGGTAAATAAAATACGCACAAGTTTGTTTAGCTATCCGTATAACCTGGAACTGCGTGAATTAACCGAAGGGTTGTTTAAACATTACCATAGTCAATCTTGTCACTGGTGTATCAAATTCAACTAATGCATAATACGGCGAAGAAAAATGCAGCATATAATAATTACGAATTCTTAGTTTACTTAATAGTTTACTACGAGAAAATGCTTTTATTTACGTTAGCCAGATAAGTTAATGTTTCATTCTTGTAGTTTTTAAAACTAGGGTAAATGTGGTCATACCAAGAACACCGTCATCTACTCTCGAAATGTATAAACTACGGCGCTCAAACATGACTGTATTGTCGTGCTGCTCGAACGGTTACATAGATTTATCTTTGGTAATAGATGCCTCTCAGATAACGCACTGATTATTCTGGGAAGAGTAAGAGGGGAACTGCTGCACTTCTCGGATCTGTGTTAAACACCAATGAGCGCATCACTTCAGCTAATGGAATTCGCAGGAATCACAAATAACAGATATATGTTCACTCCACGTGGAGTAGTCAGTGCGTTATCTAAGAGGTATCTATTACTGAAGATAAACCCATGGTAACCGTTCCAGCAGCTCGACAATACATTCATAGTGTCGCGAACGCATTGTTGAGGTGAGGCGGTGCGACCGACGAGTTCAAAGAGACGGGCAGAGCACTGTGGATATAAAAGCTCACCGAAACGGTGGGGGAAGTAGACGTAGTTCTGGAGAGTTCGTCTTTCTTCTGGCGCCGTCTTGATTGTTTGAGAACATTCCGGATAGTGAGTAAGCTATAAATAAGAAAGCCGCAGCTCGTCAAGGGAACAGTTGTTAGACTCGCGTGCGTTTTTATTTATTTATTTATTTATTTATTTATTTATTTATTTATTTATTTATTTATTTATTTATTTATTTATTTATTTATTTATTTATTTATTTATTTATTTATTTATTTATTTATTTATTTATTTATTTATTTATTTATTTATTTATTTATTTATTTATTTATTTATTTATTTATTTATTTATTTATTTATTTATTTATTTATTTATTTATTTATTTATTTATTTATTTATTTATTTATTTATTTATTTATTTATTTATTTATTTATTTATTTATTTATTTATTTATTTATTTATTTATTTATTTATTTATTTATTTATTTATTTATTTATTTATTTATTTATTTATTTATTTATTTATTTATTTATTTATTTATTTATTTATTTATTTATTTATTTATTTATTTATTTATTTATTTATTTATTTATTTATTTATTTATTTATTTATTTATTTATTTATTTATTTATTTATTTATTTATTTATTTATTTATTTATTTATTTACTTATTTACTTATTTACTTATTTACTTATTTACTTATTTACTTATTTACTTATTTATCTATTTATCTATTTATCTATTTATCTATTAATCTATTTATCTATTTATTTATTTATTTATTTATTTATTTATTTATTTATTTATTTATTTATTTATTTATTTATTTATTTATTTATTTATTTATTTATTTATTTATTTATTTATTTATTTATTTATTTATTTATTTATTTATTTATTTATTTATTTATTTATTTATTTATTTATTTATTTATTTATTTATTTATTTATTTATTTATTTATTTATTTATTTATTTATTTATTTATTTATTTATTTATTTATTTATTTATTTATTTATTTATTTATTTATTTATTTATTTATTTATTTGTAATTTACGTCCTCCATCGTTAAGTCATATCGGACGTTGAATGGAATGGGTGAAATGATACTCAAATGAGTCCAGGGTCCATAGAGCTTAGAGTTACCCGACATTCGTCTTTCAGGATAAGGGAAAACCCTGGAAAAAAACCTTATCCAGGTAACTCACCCTGACCGAGATTCCAACTCGGGACCTCTTGAACGTGAGGCAGACACGCTACCCTCCACGCTACCGAGGCGGCCGTGTGTGTGTGTGTGTGTGTGTGTGTGTGTGTGTGTGTGTGTGTGTGTGTGTGTGTGTGTGTGTGTGTGTGTGTGTGTCAGTGCTGCCAATTTGTAAGATCTAGAGCTATAGTTTGATTTTCCATCGTGCTTTGGTGATATCACGTGTTGCAAGAGTGATTTGAATGTCGTCGTTCACGTACATATCTATTAAGCATGGTTATGGAATACGTTACAGAACAAATTCGAATTGCTGCAGTTTGGGATGGAGAAACGGACTGCTAGAACTGATTTCTCAACAGACACGTTGCATGCATGGATATACCATTAAAAATTCTGCCGCAGTGCACGACATAAAATTGCATTCCTAAATGGAGCCTTAAGCACTTCGTTTGGGGTAGAAATACCACTCCTCTTACAGCTGGAAAGAGGGGTATGCCAAGTATTCAAAACGTCCGAGCATGGATGTCATCTTTTTCAACATATCTCGTCCATTTTATTTTCTCTGTATTGGCTGTTCAGTCTGAAGAGAACAGAAATCTTTAATGACGTTTGAGGGTTTTGGGTCCAGGCATCTTTTCTTTACCTGCACCCAACTCATTCTGAAGGGTTCTGAGGAGCTATCTGTTCGCATAGCTGTATCGAAACCACTTATCTTGACAATTCTTCATGCTATAATGGCTGCTTACTGCTAGTAGTACAAATGTTCCCTCAATCTATGAATGAATACGTCACAAGAAATGGGCATTCCTTTGAAAGTTGTGTAGTGCATAAACTAAAACGGAAGCCTTTCCTCAAGGTCACCATTCCTAATTCGCATATTTCTGTGTGATTCCTCAGAACATATACGAGTATAACATACTCGATAACTGTTCTTCCAATGCCTATTTCATAAAGACCACCTAAGTTTTAGAGCATTTTCTAAACTCATCACTTACTTTGCAACAATAGACACTGTAATAAACAGTGGAGACTTTGTGGAAAATACTGCATCTATAACTATAAAGTTCTGTTTGTTTATTGTAGTGCGATTAAACCGAGTAAAGGGTGATTTCACAGTCTCATTCTCCGACTCATCTGAGCGATTTAATCGAATTGGCTTAAGAAAATGTACTGGCAAAACTTACCCCTAAATGAAGAATTCAACTTATATTTTATAACTTCTTGTTATCCTTATTTGTCTGTACTATAAATACCACTTTGATTTAGATGTTTGTCTTCCAGTGACAATAGTATGATGCCATTTAAACACCTTTTAACTAGCATTGAGTGTTATTAAATTTGAACTACGTAGCAGATGTATAAAATGAGCATAGGTTTGTAAGTAAAAACATTCTTATGCCTCCTTACTTATATTTTGAAGTTAAAATAACATTTTTTTCCAAGCAATACAAGACAGTGATATCTGAAACACGAATGATGTAGCATTAAGCCAGCATTACTTTCCTGAAATTGTCGTATGCTTTTACTCAAGCAACTCATCAAATTTCGAATTATCTCAAATTTTACAGATTACCTAGCAGCACAACAATTGTTGTACTCGTGTATTGCACCTGTTTTCACTAGCGGTTATCACCCCTAGTGAAGAACTTTTGAATTCACGTCCACAGGTGCATTTGTTGATGGAATGATTTATTAGGTTTTTTAAAATTTACATATAATTTAGACAATTCTTACTTTTTCTTCTTGAGTTTCTTATTTTTATTTCTTCCCCTTATATTTAATATTATTTTATAGGTACATATAGTGGGAAAGTGTGAAGTATCCACTATTTGCCTTTAAATATCATTAACATGTGTATTTTTTACAATTTACTTCACATTTGTTTTTACTTTTAACTTACTTTTAATAAATTTTCGTGTTTTTTTCGTATATTTATTTAATCTTGATTTAATAATCATTTTTAGTTTCAGCTCTATTAGAAACTTTTCTGTCTTCTCTGGTACTAAGTTCTCTCTTTCTTTTTCCTTATCATGACATTTTAGAAAGCAATGCTTATCATAAAACAACCTTCCTCCCTTCTTCTCCCTCTTAGGCCACTTAAATTCATAACACCTGTCCTTGCCTATGTATATCCCATTCTTGCATCTACATACCTCAATACTATTTGTTTTTCGAATGAAATTTAATTTCAGCTTCAAGAAGTCGAACATTAAGAGGATTTAATTCCTTAAGGGTAGATGCTCTTATTGAATTTCCTAAAAACGTTAACCTCTTCACTTTTTTGTTTTAAACTTATGTGTATCCAGATGAAACAGCATGTGTTTTGACCAGTTCTTCTAACAATAATGTATAAAAAAGTCAACTTAATAAAGAACTTACTTTATTCATGTTACTTAAAGAAAGCACCACCATGCATACATGAGCTGTTACTGGTACCTTTACTTTCAATCTTCTGCTGGACAGCCACAATGCAAGGAACATTATTAGGAAGTAGTTATTAATTTAATTTAAAATATAAACGTGGAAAATGAATTAGGCGTATCATAAAACAAAATAGGATATTTGTTAACATATTACATTGCTAAACTGTTTAGTATCTTACTTCTGATTTCTATAGCATGATATGCCTGTAGGGTACGCTAGAATGCTTTGAATCCTGTCTCAGCAGAAATTTCATGAGAATAGTAAAGCAATTCATAGAGAATAGTAAAGCAATAATATTCCCGACTTGCAACTTTCATTTGCTCCATTGCGTTTCCATAGTTTTAAATTTTCTGGTAAGTAATTTCATAGAGAATAGAAAGCACGCCTGCACTTCTAATGTAATCATGGAGTGACACTTTAAAATTTGCGTTTCTTTATTTCTTTTTATAAGGTACGGATGTATTATCCCCAGAACTGCCTGTGATGTAAACAAAACTAATGATATATTGCAGCAAAAGTAGGTACATATTATTTTAATGCTACGAAATTTCAACACAGTGGCTGGAAGAAGGAAAATTCTCGCCCTTAAGTCTATTTTGAAATATATATAAATTTATAAAATGCAGATAATTAATAATAACACGCATAAAGAGTAACAAAATGCTGATAATATTTCAGAAATATAGATACTGCTTCGTATGTAGTCTATTTTCAAGAAAAACAATTAGCCAGAGTGGGAGATCCATGGTTCAAATCCTGGCTATGGCAATGAATTTTTCAGACTGACTCTACTCATTCAAACCTTAGCCTTCACACGGCTAGTGTGAAAGAAATTATTATTTCCATCAATTTACCTGAATAGCATAGTGGTTTAACTGTGAAGCCTGGGACTTAAGTACTTACAGCATAGTAAGACGCCACAAAAGGTGCGTGTCTCGTAGCATATGAGAACTCCTAGTGGTCTACCGGGAAACATATGAGTCAGTTGGAGAATTTAATGTCTTGTCGGCATGTTGGCCATAGTAGCTCAGTTGGTTCCAGCAACCGCACGGAGAGCGGGAGATCCGTGGTTCAAATCCCGACTATGGCATTGAATTTTTAATTCTGTCTCACTCATTCAAATTAACTAATTTTCAAAGTATAAACTATTAGATTCTATGGTCTTTGAACCATCGTGCAGCGAGGGTTATTATCCCACGATGGTACCAGTCTCTGGTTTCTGATGACAACAATTCGGTGACTTCCACTTGCACTGCTTCAAAGCTGTCAAAATTTCTGCCACGTAGAAAATGGGCCATGGATCGAAAAAGAAGTATAATCTGATGATACGAGACCAGGACTGTATGCTGGATGTGTTAGCAGTTCGATTCCTTCCAATTCTTAAAATTTTTCAGGAGTGCAGTGTGAAGTATGGAATGTTGCAATAGAATTTTCAGAATTTCATGAATTCTTTCCAGTTGTTCAGAATAAAGATCCACATCAATCGCTCGTCCGTTTGGAACAAACTCCCAGTGAATTGAACTTTCAAAATTTCACCAGACACACATTAGTTTGGGACCAAATTAATTTTTTTAACGATGTCTTTGGCAGGTTGGCGGGGATCAAACCACTGTTTCGAGGCATCAGGGTTTCGGTAATATACTCATTTTCTATCAAAAGTGGCAATTCTCCCGAAAAATCTATCATCCTTAGGATTACGGATAAGCTGACTACAGATTTCACTCTACGTTCAGCCGGTTGAGATGTCACTTCATGAGGTACTGATATACAGCTTCTGTATGATTTTCCAAGTGCGTTAATGTGGCGATGTATACTATGTTTTCATGCAACAAGTTATTTTGAAGGCCTACTGGTACTTTTTTGCGTGTTTTCTCTAAAAAACTTGGCGTTTATCCTCAATGATCCATTTTTTAAGTCTTCCAGAACGTTGTAAATCTTTAGTGTTTTCGTCTACATTGTGGCAACGTTGGAACCATCGTTGTGTCGCGAGCTCACTAACGACACCTTCTTCTTCCATTTCACATATTTTTCGAGGTACAGCAGCGCCTTTATAATCTTGTGTTTTAGAAGGAATCTAAGTTCAAACTTTGTTATCTCCATTTTGTAATTGTGTATTAACAATTGAAGACAGATAGATGTTCGCAATATACACAACAGTAGCCAAGACATCCTGTAAATAGCATTGTCAAACAAAAGAAATCCAATAAGTTTTCCAAAACACCAAAATAAAAAATCCGACATCAAAAAACTACTTATAGGACAAATTTCTCTCGTTTATAATATATATATTACAGGCAGATATATATATATATATATATATATATATATCTGCCTGTACCCTAAGGAATAACATATAATTTTGAAAATGTATTATTACTGTCATAATATCACAAGTAATAAGCGATATTTGATGAGTGTCGACTATGCAGCTAGGTTAGGGCTTTAACTATTTAAGTTTAACGTCCAGAACAGAGGATTAAGTTGAGCATTTTCTTCTGTGACATGCTTAATATACAATGGGTGGGGGGTCAGCCAGTGCGCCACTGGTGGTAAGCTGAGGGAATCAGTCGTAATTAGGGGAATGAACCCACTTGCTTTACATGTACAGCAGGGAGCTAATGGAATAATAACCCGCCACGAGATAGGGCGTAGGTAGGTCACATTGTACCCTGATGGTAAACAACATAGTGGAATTCGCACATCATCTCATCTTGTGGAGAAAGACCACGTGGGCTTTAGTCCATTGTTCATCATCAACACAACAAGGAGTTCATCATCCTCATGAGGAAAGTCCTTCATAATAACCATGAAACACATTATAGAAGTTTCAAGCTCCAAAACACAGGCTTCTCTTTTGTGAATCATTGGGGTGATGGGTAGCTACCTCGACTCTTGTCTTATTATTTGTTTCAAACCAGGAAAACTAGCGCTTACAAAAAATAAACTAACTGGAGGTTTATGAGGAAAATTTTGATGTGGTAATGGTCGCATGATTTTGCCCACCCATTAAAAATTCTGATTCTCCCTTTCTTTCTTCATCTCTCTCGCTCTCTCGCAAAAGCTACTCTCCCCGTTTTCCTTACGTTATTGGTGAAACCTTTTGGTCGAGAAACATAACAATTATTATTACATACTACATGTAGAGAGAAGTCAAGTAGTATTAATGATAATCTTCAAGAGGAAAGAAAGCATGTGTTGCGAACAATGTAAACAAAAGATATGGTGCACTTCAAAACCTTCTAAACTTAGGATGACGAATGTATGTTTGTCTTATATTTTCCACACTATAAATAATTACATCCAATTCAGTTGGAAGAGGCAAGGTTTCGTAGACCTTTTTACAGACAATGTAAGATATTGGAAATTAATTGTTCCTTCACACTAGCCGTGTGTTGGACGCACTATGAAAGGTAGAGCCAGACTGAAAAATTCAATGCCATAGCCGGGATTTGAACAACGGATCTTCTTGTCTCCGTCCAGCCGCTCTAAACCATTGGGCTTCTATGGCCAACGTGCCAAGATAACATTAAAATCTCCAACAGACGCGTGTTTTTCCTGGAAAACCACTAGGAGTCCTCATAAACACCAGAGACAACTACCTTAATGGCGACTTACTATGCTATAAGTTCTTTAAAGCACGGGCTTTATAGTTCGGACCACTGTTAGGTACAATTAATGGAAATTAATTGTTCTTCCACACTAGCCGTGTGTAGGACGCACTATAAAAGGGTAGAAAATTTCACGATACGACTCTGTTGGAGAATCTAATGTCATGTTGGCATGTTGACCATAGTAACTCAATGGTTTAGAGCGGCTGGACGGAGACCAGGAGATCCGTAGTTCAAATCCCAGCTATGGCATTGAACTATAAAGCCCGGGCCTTAAAGTACTTACAGCATAGTAAGTCACCATTAAGGTAGCTGTCTCTTGTGTTTATGAGAACTCCTAGTGGTTTACCGGGAAAACCACGCGTCAGTTGGAGAACTTGATATTATCTTGGCACGTTGGCCAAAGAAGCCCAATGGTTTAGAGCGGCTGGACGGAGACCAGGAGATCCGTAGTTCAAATCCCAGCTATGGCATTGAACTATAAAGCCCGGGCCTTAAAGTACTTACAGCATAGTAAGTCGCCATTAAGGTAGCTGTCTCTTGTGTTTATGAGAACTCCTAGTGGTTTACCGGGAAAACCACGCGTCAGTTGGAGAACTTGATGTTATCTTGGCACGTTGGCCAAAGAAGCCCAATGGTTTAGAGCGGCTGGACGGAGACCAGGAGATCCGTAGTTCAAATCCCAGCTATGGCATTGAACTATAAAGCCCGGGCCTTAAAGTACTTACAGCATAGTAAGTCGCCATTAAGGTAGCTGTCTCTTGTGTTTATGAGAACTCCTAGTGGTTTACCGGGAAAACCACGCGTCAGTTGGAGAACTTGATGTTATCTTGGCACGTTGGCCAAAGAAGCCCAATGGTTTAGAGCGGCTGGACGGAGACAAGAAGATCCGTTGTTCAAATCCCGGTTATGGCATTGAATTTTTCAGTCTGACTCTACCCTTTCTTAGTGCGTCCTACACACGGCTAGTGTGAAAGAACAATTAATTTCCATTAATTGTACCTAATAGTGGGCCGAACTATAAAGCCCGGGCCTTAAAGTAGCAAGTCGCCATTAAGGTAGTTGTCTCTTGTGTTTACGAGAACTCCTAGAAGTTTACCGTGAAAAACACGAGTCAGTTGGAGAATTTAATGTCACGTTGGCACGTTGGCCATAGTAGCTCAATGGTTTAGAGTGGCTGGACGGAGACCAGCAGATCCGTGGTTCAAATCCCGCCTATGGCATTGATTTTTCAGTCTGGTTCTACCATTTCATAATTAAGATATTGATAATCATTCTTTATTCCAAGATTTCAAAGATACAATATCAAAAATATATTTTTGCTGGATGAAATATAGATTGAGGCGGGAAAATGTAGTAGAAGATTTTGCATTCTGTTTTGCGTTCATAGAGAGCAGACCTTTTTCTAAGAGTAAACCTTTTTTAATTCAAAGAACCTCAAAAAGAGCATTTCCGTTGAAAAAATTTACTTTTGGGGTAGACTTTAATACTCTCTCTGCTCCTTGTTATAAGTATGCAGTAAGAAAGGAAAAACATAGGCTTATATCACAGAAATAGTAAGTATAACTTGGAGTGAATGTGGTCGATATGCTAAAGTACATAGTCGGGGTCAATGCTTAAACGTAACATTAACTGAAACTGATGATATAGACCATACATACTACAGAGTGGGGCTGTGGCGTTGAATACTGTAGTCTGATTCTACCTTTTCCACCTTGTCCTATATTCGCTAGTGGGAAATAATGGTTCATTTCCAGTATTATAAATATTTTGATTTAATGTACGAAATAAGCTCGAAATTAATAGCTCTAGAGCTACATATATATGAAATGGATATACCTCGCATTACTACCCTACCCAAGCTGGACAGCTTCTTGAGCTTCTTTTTTCCCTCACTAATCTTGTATATTTGCAGCCACAATCTAGTTCAGACCACACAAATTCAGGCTAAAGTTGATTTCCATGACTAGTGTGATTTGCAGATCTTCATATAGAAAAGTAACCCTTCACATATCTAAGTAGGTATGAACACATTCAACTCCTAGCCGCAATCTTCTAAAACCGAGGGATCCTTGTTTTAGAGAAATGTCTATAAAAGAAAGAAAAGTCCATCTGGTTTTAAAAGCTGTCTTTCAGGTCAATAAAGTTGTATTTCTAATTACAATGACGGCACTCTGTCATTGGTATGTAGAGACGGGCTGAAGAAGTGCAATCTCATGGAATACGGTATCAAATTCTAAACTTAGTTTCTCCAATATTTGTGCATAGTACTTATTCATAACGGTAATTGTCTTACATAGCATCACAAAATTTTGTAAAAGGGTCGAGTTGAACAGTCACTACATTCTTGTCATCTCCGACACGATAATACACGAACTTCAATAAATACTGTCGTAGCCCACCTGCAGTATTGCACCAATTCATGTTTATAGTAACGTGCCCTTACGGTTTGTCCTATGCAGTCCTTTGTTTGAAACTACGATAACGCGTAGATACAAATGTGTTACAAATGTTCTGCAAATGTTGTATGTTATTTAACTTGATATACAGGGTGTCTCTAAAGTCCATTTCAATGAAGGAAGACAATGATTGACAAATCAAGATTATTTTGAACTGTTACACACATTCTAGTGCCCTTCTACATGACCTCCACCTAACTCAAAACACATACGCCATCTTGCAGTAGTGGAACGAAATGTAGACTGTAACATGTCAACCGTAATTCGACCTGTTGATTCCCTGATACGATTCCGTAACTCAGGCAGGCCATTCACTTTGCTAGTGTACACTTTATATTTGATGTACCCCATGCAAAAAAGTCTAAAGGAGTAGGGTCCGGTGAACGGGAAGCCCGCAGCCGAGGTGAACCTCTGCCTGTCCATCTCCCTGGACAGGTTCTGTTCAGGTAATCACGGACGATGTTTGAAAAATGAGGAGGTGCACCATCTTGCTGAAACACAACTGTATCCAGGATGCCACCCTCTTGAAGCTGCGGTTCAAGGAACAGTTCTAACATGTTGAGATAGATGTTACCTGTTATTGACCTTTCGCCAAAGAAAAATGGGCCATGCAGTTTTGCGTTTGTCATACCCAACCAAACATTGACTTTCGGTGTATGACGTTCCCACTCCGATACCTCATGTGGTTCTTCATATGCCCATATTCGGCTGTTGTGTCTGTGCGCTTTCCCACAAACATGGAAAGTGGCTTCATCGGAGAATAAAATGTTGTCTATTAAATTCTCATTCTCTACACATTCCAGGAGGTCATAACACATTGCCCGATGACAGGCGAAATCCTCGTCCTCAAGATGGTGCAGAACTTGAATGTGATACGGACGTTTTCGTAGAGTGAAACGTAGAATTTTCCACACTGTGTTGCGAGGGACGTTCAATTTCCTACTGAGGCGTCGAATTGAGGCCTTCGGACTCCTATCACTGGCAATTTGAACTTGCTGCACTGTTTCTGCCAAAACGTGTGGTCGTCCAGGACGTGTCTCATCACACACACTGCCGGTACGCTTACATTTGTTCACAAGCAGACGAATGTGTGCCCTTGATGGGGCTGGTTTGTGGAATTTACGGATAAATTCCGCTCTGGCGTCTTCATATGACAATCCGCGTACCCGTACACAAACAATGGCAACCCGTTCTTCTGTGCTAAACATCTTGCACTAAGATACCATAATCTGAAAGGAAAAGAAACAAAACATTGCGTTTTCATTGACATGGATAGTGACTTTAGAGACATTCTGTATATAGCAAAACAAGCTTTGTAAGAAGTTTGTACAACAGTTACAAAAGATGAAGTAGGGAATGCCACTGAAATTAATATGTCACTGGTGTTTCTTTTGCAGACACACATTGTACTTTTGAAGTACCTTATATTAATTGTAGGCATCATATAATTGGCCTTAATCCCTTGATATTGGTACGTTCGTTATTAATGAGGATTCAGTTTCATTTAAATTGGTGTTTTATTGCACCCACTTCCGCATATTTTCTTTGGCTATTGAGGCTATTAACGACTTTAACACCCTGCCCTTCCGTCGCATGCATCATGTTTACAATGTTTGTGCTCTTCTACGCTGTGGGGAAGTTTGCTGAAAAATAACAACAGTCAATGGCAAATTTCCAGCTGGGAGCAGACGTAAATTGGTTTAAATGGGCCCCTTGGTGATACATTAAAAAGTGAGGACAGAATGAAAGAGGCGAGGGTTGTATGATGACGTAATTTAAAGCGCACAGAGTAGGCCTTAATGATTGCCTTTCAGAGTCGCGTGTTTATTTCGTCTTTCATCACCAGCTGTATACTTCCTTCAGAACTATATGCAACATCCGTCCATCCATCATCACGCCATTCCGTTCTGGTAAGACATGCGTGCGCACGTGAGGTTCCACTTTTTGCGTTTAGTTTTTTCATTTCCTGGATCTGGTCTACAGACATGTGGAGCACACCGGTGCGATATTGAAGTTTACGCTCTTGACGACGAATTAGGAGGATGCAGCCAGACAGCCACCTTATCAGACAAAAGATGGATATAAATAGTTCGAAACAGCGTGATTGCTTACCTTTAATCGAGATGTAGTTACTGGTGGATAATAAACTGATTTAAAATCGTATATCTGGATGAAAATAATATACAGATACTCAAAGTATAAAGTATATTAACAAGCACAATCAGATCTCATTTAATGTCAAACGAGTATTCGTCTAGTACACAAGATCCCAGGTATGGTGCCTCGCTGACACACACCCCTTCACTTTTCTTATGCAGTTGTGTTTCATCCACTGTTGTTGACAGTTCCGTCTCTGTTTTCAAAGCCGTTGACTGCTGTTTAAGTAATACGGGTCGAAAACGTCGTGAAACTACAAAAGAAAAGAGAGAAATTTGCATCAGGTTATTTAAAAAGTAAAATATTTTCAAGAAATTGAAGAAAACATTGGAATACCTACCAGTACAGTGAAGAATCATATATGCAGGTTTGTTCAGAACAAAACTGAGGAATATCAATCAAGAAACGCTCGTCCTGAAGTCTATTCGAAATGGAGAAACGACCGTTACTTAGAAAAGTCAAGAAAAATCCTAAACTAAGTGCTCCAAAACTTGCCACACACACACACACACACACACACACACACACACACACACACACACACACACACACACACACACACACACACACACACACACACACACACACACACACACACACACACACACACACACACACACACACACACACACACACACACACACACACACACACACACACACACACACACACACACACACACACACACACACACACACACACACACACACACACACACACACACACACACACACACACACACACACACACACACACACACACACACACACACACACACACACACACACACACACACACACACACACACACACACACACACACACACACACACACACACACACACACACACACACACACACACACACACACACACACACACACACACACACACACACACACACACACACACACACACACACACACACACACACACACACACACACACACACACACACACACACACACACACACACACACACACACACACACACACACACACACACACACACACACACACACACACACACACACACACACACACACACACACACACACACACACACACACACACACACACACACACACACACACACACACACACACACACACACACACACACACACACACACACACACACACACACACACACACACACACACACACACACACACACACACACACACACACACACACACACACACACACACACACACACACACACACACACACACACACACACACACACACACACACACACACACACACACACACACACACACACACACACACACACACACACACACACACACACACACACACACACACACACACACACACACACACACACACACACACACACACACACACACACACACACACACACACACACACACACACACACACACACACACACACACACACACACACACACACACACACACACACACACACACACACACACACACACACACACACACACACACACACACACACACACACACACACACACACACACACACACACACACACACACACACACACACACACACACACACACACACACACACACACACACACACACACACACACACACACACACACACACACACACACACACACACACACACACACACACACACACACACACACACACACACACACACACACACACACACACACACACACACACACACACACACACACACACACACACACACACACACACACACACACACACACACACACACACACACACACACACACACACACACACACACACACACACACACACACACACACACACACACACACACACACACACACACACACACACACACACACACACACACACACACACACACACACACACACACACACACACACACACACACACACACACACACACACACACACACACACACACACACACACACACACACACACACACACACACACACACACACACACACACACACACACACACACACACACACACACACACACACACACACACACACACACACACACACACACACACACACACACACACACACACACACACACACACACACACACACACACACACACACACACACACACACACACACACACACACACACACACACACACACACACACACACACACACACACACACACACACACACACACACACACACACACACACACACACACACACACACACACACACACACACACACACACACACACACACACACACACACACACACACACACACACACACACACACACACACACACACACACACACACACACACACACACACACACACACACACACACACACACACACACACACACACACACACACACACACACACACACACACACACACACACACACACACACACACACACACACACACACACACACACACACACACACACACACACACACACACACACACACACACACACACACACACACACACACACACACACACACACACACACACACACACACACACACACACACACACACACACACACACACACACACACACACACACACACACACACACACACACACACACACACACACACACACACACACACACACACACACACACACACACACACACACACACACACACACACACACACACACACACACACACACACACACACACACACACACACACACACACACACACACACACACACACACACACACACACACACACACACACACACACACACACACACACACACACACACACACACACACACACACACACACACACACACACACACACACACACACACACACACACACACACACACACACACACACACACACACACACACACACACACACACACACACACACACACACACACACACACACACACACACACACACACACACACACACACACACACACACACACACACACACACACACACACACACACACACACACACACACACACACACACACACACACACACACACACACACACACACACACACACACACACACACACACACACACACACACACACACACACACACACACACACACACACACACACACACACACACACACACACACACACACACACACACACACACACACACACACACACACACACACACACACACACACACACACACACACACACACACACACACACACACACACACACACACACACACACACACACACACACACACACACACACACACACACACACACACACACACACACACACACACACACACACACACACACACACACACACACACACACACACACACACACACACACACACACACACACACACACACACACACACACACACACACACACACACACACACACACACACACACACACACACACACACACACACACACACACACACACACACACACACACACACACACACACACACACACACACACACACACACACACACACACACACACACACACACACACACACACACACACACACACACACACACACACACACACACACACACACACACACACACACACACACACACACACACACACACACACACACACACACACACACACACACACACACACACACACACACACACACACACACACACACACACACACACACACACACACACACACACACACACACACACACACACACACACACACACACACACACACACACACACACACACACACACACACACACACACACACACACACACACACACACACACACACACACACACACACACACACACACACACACACACACACACACACACACACACACACACACACACACACACACACACACACACACACACACACACACACACACACACACACACACACACACACACACACACACACACACACACACACACACACACACACACACACACACACACACACACACACACACACACACACACACACACACACACACACACACACACACACACACACACACACACACACACACACACACACACACACACACACACACACACACACACACACACACACACACACACACACACACACACACACACACACACACACACACACACACACACACACACACACACACACACACACACACACACACACACACACACACACACACACACACACACACACACACACACACACACACACACACACACACACACACACACACACACACACACACACACACACACACACACACACACACACACACACACACACACACACACACACACACACACACACACACACACACACACACACACACACACACACACACACACACACACACACACACACACACACACACACACACACACACACACACACACACACACACACACACACACACACACACACACACACACACACACACACACACACACACACACACACACACACACACACACACACACACACACACACACACACACACACACACACACACACACACACACACACACACACACACACACACACACACACACACACACACACACACACACACACACACACACACACACACACACACACACACACACACACACACACACACACACACACACACACACACACACACACACACACACACACACACACACACACACACACACACACACACACACACACACACACACACACACACACACACACACACACACACACACACACACACACACACACACACACACACACACACACACACACACACACACACACACACACACACACACACACACACACACACACACACACACACACACACACACACACACACACACACACACACACACACACACACACACACACACACACACACACACACACACACACACACACACACACACACACACACACACACACACACACACACACACACACACACACACACACACACACACACACACACACACACACACACACACACACACACACACACACACACACACACACACACACACACACACACACACACACACACACACACACACACACACACACACACACACACACACACACACACACACACACACACACACACACACACACACACACACACACACACACACACACACACACACACACACACACACACACACACACACACACACACACACACACACACACACACACACACACACACACACACACACACACACACACACACACACACACACACACACACACACACACACACACACACACACACACACACACACACACACACACACACACACAGAGGAAAGTCTGTTTCAGCACAAACTATAGGAAACGTGTTTTATGAAGCTGAGTATGGAGGCCGGACAGCCCGTTGAAAACCATACAGCAGTGAGATCAACAGAAAGAAGCAAGTTGCTTTTGCAAAAGAACATAAATACGATGGGTTTGATTTCTGGAAGAAGGTTGTATTTACTGACGAGAGTCAATTTGAGCTCTTTAAGTCAAATGGGCGCGTAGTAGTGTAGAGAAAAATGAATTGTGAGCTTGAGGAGAAAAATATAACAGCTTCAGTTAAACATGGAGGCGGTTCAGTACTTGTCCGAGGCTACATGAGTGCAAATGGTATGGAGGATTTGTGCTTTACTGATGGAATTATGAACTATAAGGTTTATATGATCATCCTAAGAACACATCTGTACAGAAGTGTGAATAGTATGGATATTTCTGAAGATTGTATTTTCACACAAGATAATGATCCAAAACACATAGCTCTAGATGCAAGGCTATGGTTGTTGTGTAATACTCCACGATGGATGCCGACACCACCGCAATCCCCAGACATGAATCCAATAGAGAATTTGTGGAGTATACTGTACAAAAATATTAGGAATCATCAGATATCTAATATAAAGAATCCAAAGAAAGCTGTACTAGAGAAATGGCATAAGCTTACAGTGGAAACAACAATCTTTGGTGAAATCCATGCCAAGGAGAATGCAAGAGATTATAAAGAGGAATGGAGGGTCTACAAGTACTGACCGTAACATTCTACACATTTTCAATATGCAGACGAATACTTATTTTCCATCCTATACTGCATATCTTTACTTTTGAATGTTTAACTTTGTTTATTCACTATTTTTATTATTCTTTTCATCAACAAATAAATAAGACAGAGTACCTGCTATACTTATGCTGATGATTTTGCACTATCCATACATCCTTAAACATAAACTCATGCATTATACAAATAATTTTTGAAATAACTGTATATATATATATAATAAAAGACAATAGGCCTTTGTAAAATTCTTGGTATGGGCTTATAAGAGAATTAATAATGGGTAGAGAAAATGATGTAAATGTGAGAGAATTTTCTAGCATTAAGAACTTATAAGAATCACCATGATTTTCCTGGAGACTTTTAGATAATTAATTACTCTACCGTTTTATTTATTGTACTCAATCTTTATATTTACATCTTGAACATATTTTTAATAAATGACTGTCGAAGAACCCTAAAAAAATAAGAAAGAGGAGTATTTGGAAAATCTTCAATTTTTTTCTTCTATTTAAGATTTAAAATCCAGAGTAAACATTTCTTTTCTATTAGAAATTTGAGATCTTTTAAAATAATTTTTATTCATACATTCACGTTTACAAACATTCCACAGGATGTTGGTTTCATCCACTTCTTCTGAAAGTTGTCATGCAGATATCCGAAGCACAAGTAACTAAATCTGTCGCGTAATGTTTTTCTTTCAAACAGTTTTCGAATAATTCATGTTTAAAGTTTTATAAAACTATAAAAGCTAGAAATATAAAATGACAGAACTTAGAAATTATTTACTTTTGAACTAGGTCTAGTGCAACCAAATTATGAGGCATTTTTGCATCATATAACGTAACTATTACAGTATTTTAAAAGAGTAGCCTTTTTAAAAATTGCATTGTTTGGCGCATTTAGTATAGAATAATAGAATTAAGCTTTAAAATATAATACCTCGAAATTAAAATGGATAATACACTGAAATTCAAAACCATATAACGCAATACTGAAAATAAATGTTCAGCCAAATGAGCTGAAAACTTTAGAAAAATCACATTTTCAATTTAGAATCCGCTTTAAAATATACATAGTACAACATTTGAGGTAATATTCAATTGAGAGATCATTATTTTTTTATTTCGGCATGAAAAAATCTGGCCTTTTTTAATGTAATAGAACATTTTTTAGGGATTTAGAAAAATTATAAATACTTTTTCTGAAAAGGGTTGGTACTTTAATGTACAGATAGCAGAATATTTGGTAGGGGTTTTTTAACGGAATTTCAGCCCAGTCAAGTGTTAAGCTTTCGGCCATCATGCATTTGTGACCTTCTTTGGTGTATTGATTATTTTATAAAAACATGACACCTTAAGTAGTTGCAGATTATGAATGCTGGGGTAATACTTCAATTAGGTACGAGGGAGATGTGATGGCTGAAAGCTTGAAAATCAGATATCTTTAGACTTGGCTGAAATCCTCCTACAGAAGTAGTGCCAGATCTCAATTCGTGCATTGATAGATAAAAAGTTCTATCAGCCAAGTTTATAAAACATGTTTCTTGTTTTTTATGCATTTTGCTACATCCCTAAATCGCTAAATGCTTATTAACTATGTATCGCAGCTCTAAATATAATTTTTGTAGCTTTAAGTGTTCGGGAGCATTTCCGCCGTGTGCATACGTCCTCAATTAAAGAGGGGAAACGTTCGACATAGCCGTGAGAATCTGCAGCAGTGCGGTGCTTCTGGTGTTGCGGACAGGAAGATGAGCAATTAGAGAATTGCTACACTAACACCAGCAGTAAAATGGTTGCCCTTTGCCGACCTATTCACATTTGCTAGTAGGAAGTGTTCTTCCTCTGTACGTGACGTGCACACGATACACCAGATAGGTGAAGACTTTATTCAGAAGTAGGAGAAAGCGACGCCTGTTGCTCTTCAACATGCTAACATAGAATGCACAAATTAACGGCTTCTTTTGCTCTCAACTCGAAATTTCTATTTGTTAAGGCTCATAGAAGTGTATAATAAATAAACTTGTGACGGAATTTCCATTTCAGGCTAAATGTTCTCAGAATGCGTGACTGTTATGGATATCAGGAACAAAACTTCTGCTGGTATATTACAATTTTGATCAAAAGTTGTATATAATGCTGGCGATGTGTCAGAATTTCGTTCCTTAGGAGTTCTTTCACATGGCAGTAGATCTAAATCATATTGCTGTACTTTCAAACACACTTAAAACCATCGATTTGAACCTGCGTCTTTGATAAGAATATGTTAGCACTGAGTCATCTGGACTGACATAACCATCGTGTTTGTAGTGTTGGGAGCATTCGGCGAAGTTAGATAACGAATTCCTGCATGTTGAAGGCACTTTATAAATAGGTTAATTATAGCAGAAACAAGCATAATAATTTTTTTTCTGGTCCCATGCCATAAATAACATTTCTCTTCAAATGAGTGATTAACTTTGATTTCCTTTTAACCTGTAAACTTATCAAGCCGTTTACAATAATGCTGTTTGGAGAGCTTCCTTGGTGAAAATGGTGGTTTATCACAGAGACTGAAAATAACGTACTTATGGATGGGGACTTCAGCCATGTGACTTTATTTACCTTTGCTCGTTGAGGAAGCAATTCAGGAAGAAAAGGGAGAAGAGAAAGGGGCATAGCAGAGAGCAGGTCAAAGGTCTGCTTCAAAGGTCATATTCGAATTTTTTATCCATCTTGATAACTAATCACCACCATTATTATAAGTAAGCTTGATACTTCAGCAAATACTTGTTACATAATGTCTTACTTTCTCTAGTATATACTTACTGTAAATAGAAAATTCGTTGTCGATTCATATCGTAATGATTGGAACACCCCCAAAGTATTTTCAGAAATTTCAGAAACATTTCCACGCGCGCGCGCGCTTCACATTTTAAGTTCAATATCTTCCAAAGGCGTGACACGAAGGTTTTGAAGAAAATCCCTTTGAAATGGTAGAGCCAGACTGAAAAATTCAATGCCATAGCCGGAATTTGAACCACGGATCTTCTGGTCTCCGTCCAGCCGCTCTAAACCATTGAGCTACTATGGCCAACGTGCCAACATGACATTAAATTCTCCAATTGGCTCATGCTTTTCCCGGTAAACCATTAGGAGTTCTCATAAACACATGAGACAACTACCTTAATGGCAACTTACTATGCTGTAAGTACTGTAAGGCCCGGGCTTTATAGTTCGGACCACCATTAGGTACAATTAATGGAAATTAATTGTTCTTTCACACTAGCTGTGTGTAGGACACACTATCAAATGGTAGAGCCAGACTGACCCTTTGTTCCAAACTATCCAATACATTAAACTTGCTTATACATATTTTATTTGCTCAAAAATGCCTCTAACGATTTTGATTAAAATATATTTTTTTAATCTATGTTCTTGATAAAATTTATATCACGATTTTCTGGAGATAGCTTGTGAAATACTCTTTACAATAAATAGCTTTTGAACTCATATAAGTGGTTAACATAGTATATACTTAAACCTAGTATATATTCTATACAAGAAAGTAGTTCTCATTAAACCACAGAAGTTAGATAGCTAAAATACACTTTATTTGCAGCGATAACTTCTTCCAGCATCCTTTGTTATTGATTTGGATTTTTAAACATTTACACTTCCTCCTTAAAGCTTTCAAGCTTTTCTCCTTTTCTTTATTTCAAAGGTTTCATACAGCTCTCAGCTTTGAAAACATCCCTATTTCGTAATCTTCTTATACCTACAGATAAATGTTTAAACAAGTAATGAAGTTCTATCTGCATTAACAAGAGATAGATAAAAAATAACGTTTTTGTAAGAATAACTTGTAGAACAACAAAGAAATTTATGTGAATACACTTTAAACTATTCATAATTCTAAAGAAATTATTCAAGGCTTGGAGACATTTGTACATCCGCCTTCGAATTTAGGTATAAAAACACGGAAAAGCGAATGAAGTAATCATGCTTGTCTTGCTTGTGTTGTAGTAGATAATGGAATCAGGTATCGCGTTTATGAACACATTTATTACACCCTATTTTCGACCAGTTTCTTTAATCAATACACGAATTGTTGAACCTTTGCTTTATTAGAAGAGAATCCTGTACGTTAAAGTATATTCATGGGATTATGGATAGTTTCTGGTAGAAATTTTAACGTTTGGAAGCTTACAATGAAATTGCATTCTGGCACACTTCTCTTTTAAGACTATTTCACATATACTTACTGGAAAGTTCTCCGCAAAAAAAAGCTAAAAATAAAATAAAATAAAAATATGAAATAGAATAAAATGACCCTTAACTTGCGGTAAATGTTCTTCCCTTGCCAGGACTCAATTGACAAAATATTCGAAATGTTTACCTAAAGCAATGACGAACATACAGGTTGGCGCACGAAATGTCATACGTTGAAAATTGTTGATATAACGTTTAATAACCAAAGCACGTCAAAATTATCTTTTTTAGATTAATCACCTGAATGTGTATGTTCAGTAAGCGTGCAGTACATGTTGAATATGTCCACCTTGTTGACGTACCATCTCTTCGAGACGAACTGTGACGTTTCCGCCCACTCTACGGCACATGTCTTCTGTTATTCCCTGGAAAAAGATTGTGGTAGCCGCTCGTAGTTGCATTCGAGTACGTGGTTTGTTGCGGTAGACTGTCTCCTTCAAATATCCCAATCAAAATAATCACAGGGATTAATATCCGGGCTGTGTGGAGGCCATATTGAACCGCAATGAAGACGTTCAGGATATCGATGGGACATCACACGGAGCCCGAAATGTTGGTGCAGGAAATCCAGAATAACGTTTACTGTATGTGGTCGAGCTCCATCTTGCATAAACCATTGAGTCTCCATTGGTAACCCTGTTGCATAAAGTTACGGAAGAAAATTATTCTGTAACATGTCCAAGTAGTACGCACTGTTAACTGTGCCGTTGAAAAAGATTGGGCCAATGATTCCATGGCTGGATATGGCACCGCATACACTAACTTTTTCTCCATCACTTTCAATCTCGTGTACAACACCAGGAGGTTCTCGTGCCCAAAATATGATATTCTGCCTGTTGACGCTACCGTTCAAATGAACGTAAACCTCATGAGAACACCATGTGATAATCACGGCATTATCATTTGCAAGAGTGAAAATCGCAAACTGTAATCGCCGTACCTTGTCATTATCCGTCAGTTTGTGCAACATTGTCATTTTGTATGGCAACAATTTCACGTCAGCATGAAGTATTCCTTGAAGCGAACGACGGTCGAAGCTCGTCTCGTGGATTTCCTGGAACTTCGCGTCAAAGCCACTCTCACAGCCTCGATAATCTCTGGAGAACGGATTGTGTTGACACGAGGTAGCTTTTGTTCTAAAATAAGGCCGTCAGTTTCAAATTGTGCTGCTAGTCTAGTCTCCGTGGCTCAGTGGTTAGACCGCTTAGCTCTCACCAAGGCGGCCCAGGTTCGATTCCGGGTTACCGAAAAGTGAGATTTGTGTTGGACAACACGGCGCTGGGGAGGGTTTTCTGCAGAATCTCCGGCTTCCCCCGCTATCTTATTCCACCAGTGCTCCAGCTTCATCTCATGTATCATCAGTGTCATCGCTTGCGGTGCCGTATGTAGTAAAAGCGGGCGTTTAACAATACACATTTCATTTCATTTGCGGTTACTCTATGCACAGTGTGTCTGCAGAGGGCCCACCTCGTTATGTCTCTGCTACGCTCTTCGTTTCCGCGTAAAACAACGCAGTTTTTACCTTTTGTTTTAGCGTCACCGGCCTTTGTCCACCATTTTACTAAACTGAAGCGGTGGAATCACGCATGCGTGATATTGACAACCTGTTGAACCATGCACGAAATATGGCTGATTATCACATCATTCCAGCGTTGCCAACCCGTAATTAAGACGCAGCAGCAGTCGCCCAGAGTTACTCTGTTTAGTTTAATTCCAGTATATTTATTATTTGAAAGCGCTATTGCTGCTTAATTAATTATCCATTATTTTTCAGTACCTGAAAGCTGAAAGTCAAGATGCTGTAGAAAATAATAGGTGAAATACCATACACGGAAGTGATACACAAAAACAAAAAGGTGCACGTGTGAGATTGGCTTTAAGAGCAGTTTTCTGTCGCGTTGAAACTCGATATAATGCACAGAAATGTGAGCTTGCTGGTGACAGACCCCATATCCTGATGAAATGATATCTGGTAACGTGAGAGCAACCCAACATTGGTTTGATTTTCTCTTGCATGTCTACAAGATGACGAGAGTTGGTATAATGGTTTTGTAGAATAATTTCGTAGCGAAGCTAGTTTGGCGAGGTCCGCGATAGTACCCAAATGTGTTTCACTAGCCTGGAAACAGATTTCATATGAAGAAGATTTTATCGTTGATAGCAGTGTAAACTGGTTTCACCCGTTTCGCCGGCTGTATGGGAGATGCGCTCAGTACCGCACACCTGAGGTTTTTTTTCCCCTCCAAAATTTAAAGAAAATGCAATGGAGGACAAGTAATGTCTTACTATTATCATAAAGCTAATAATATACAGAAACAGGATTAGTAATGAGCATTCATGAACGGGAGTCATGTTGACTTTTAATAACCAAGTAAATATTAGTGATAACTGGTGGATAGAGTCAACATAAAAAATTCAATGCCATGGCCGGGATTTGAACCACGGATCTCCATTGAGTTACCATGGCCAACGTGCCGTCCTGACATTAAATTCTCCAGTTGACTCGTATATTTCCCCGGTAAACCTCTAGGGGCTCTCGCATCCGAGATACACCGTTTGTGGCAACTTACTATCGTAAGTACTTGAGTCCCAGGCTTCATCATTTAGCTCTTATTATTTTAGTTAATTGATGGAAATTAATCATTTCTCCACATTAGCCGTTTATAGGATAAGGCTTTCGATGGATAGAGTCTACACGAAAAATTCATTGCCATGGCCGGGATTTGAACCACGGATCTCCTGGTTTCCGTCCAGTCGCTCTAACCCATTGAGCTACCATGGCCAACGTGATAACTGCAGATATCAAAAAGTGTTTCCCAATACCGGACAGACGTAAATAAATACATATTTCTAAATAAAGGAAAAGGAACTGCATAATAAATCACAAGATAATTATTCTTATCATAATTATTGTATTTTTGAGATAAATACAGAACACAGTAACATGATAATATTTTTTTCAAAACGTTCTCTAGAGATTATCACAACAAAATAAAAATGTCTTAGAACTAACGAAACATGTTTTTAAACACAATGATCACATCTATAAAAACAATGTTCTCTTGCCCTGCACATTCAATACGTGTCCAGCCCTTCTGCTCCCAAGCCTCCTCTGTGGTTTCTAAGCAAATGATACACTCTGTTGGAACACTTCTATCGAAACTGGTTTTTGTTCCAAAATTTAATTTTCTTTTACTCTTCTAAGGCTCTTCGCCATTCCAGTTTCTGTTGGCACAGATTTGGAACTAGGTTCTCTATTTATAGTTTTGTTAATGTTAGTCTTGCGTCCCTTTGCTATTGGTTTGTTCTTCTGTTTTTGTGCCTTTTCCTGTAACATCAACTTATACAGAGTCGATGTTAATGTTTCAGCAATATATATTGCTACTCCCAGGCTCATTGATCTTTCTATCACATTCTTTAATGCTTGTTTCATCTTTCCTTCTAACCATTTTCCTTTCTTTTTTGGCCTCCATGTTAACAAGAATGCCTATAAACAAAAGTGAATCTCATGTTGGTGGAACTTCAGGGGATAAAAATATACCTTCACGTACGGTACTGAGCAACTCGCACGTACGTATATATAACGTCATAGCACGGTCCAATTCTTTTAAACCAACACTGTATTTTGTGAAATGAATAAATAAATAAATAAATAAATAAATAAATAAATAAATAAATAAATAAATAAATAAATAAATAAATAAATAAATAAATAAATAAATAAATAAATAAATAAATAAATAAATAAATAAATAAATAAATAAATAAATAAATAAATAAATAAATAAATAAATAAATAAATAAATAAATAAATAAATAAATAAATAAATAAATAAATAAATAAATAAATAAATAAATAAATAAATAAATAAATAAATAAATAAATAAATAAATAAATAAATAAATAAATAAATAAATAAATAAATAAATAAATAAATAAATAAATAAATAAATAAATAAATAAATAAATAAATAAATAAATAAATAAATAAATAAATAAATAAATAATAAATAAATAAATAAATAAATAAATAAATAAATAAATAAATAAATAAATAAATAAATAAATAAATAAATAAATAAATAAATAAATAAATAAATAAATAAATAAATAAATAAATAAATAAATAAATAAATAAATAAATAAATAAATAAATAAATAAATAAATAAATAAATAAATAAATAAATAAATAAATAAATAAATAAATAAATAAATAAATAAATAAATAAATAAATAAATAAATAAATAACTAAATAAATAAATAACTAAATAAATAAGTAAATAAGTAAATAAGTAAATAAAGAAATAAGTAAATAAATAAATAAATAAATAAATAAATAAATAAATAAATAAATAAATAAATAAATAAATAAATAAATAAATAAATAAATAAATAAATAATAAATAAATAAATAAATAAATAAATAAATAAATAAATAAATAAATAAATAAATAAGTAAATAAATAAATAAATAAATAAATAAATAAATAAATAAATAAATAAATAAATAAATAAATAAATAAATAAATAAGTAACTAAATAAATAAGTAACTAAATATATAAGTAAATAAATAAATAAGTAAATAAATAAATAAATAAATAAATAAATAAATAAATAAATAAATAAATAAATAAATAAATAAATAAATAAATAAATAAATAAATAAATAAATAAATAAATAAATAAATAAATAAATAAATAAATAAATAAATAAATAAATAAATAAATAAATAAATAAATAAATAAATAAATAAATAAATAAATAAATAAATAAATAAATAAATAAATAAATAAATAAATAAATAAATAAATAAATAAATAAATAAATAAATAAATAAATAAATAAATAAATAAATAAATAAATAAATAAATAAATAAATAAATAAATAAATAAATAAATAAATAAATAAATAAATAAATAAATAAATAAATAAATAAATAAATAAATAAAATAAAATAAATAGCTTACAGAAGTAGGAGAATATGTAGAACAATATCTCAAGAAACGGAATAGCTTTAAGTTTATAGAATACCAAAACACTTTTAACACAAACAATAATTATACAAGAAAACCATTCAAATAGAGAAAAGTGATTGGACAAAAGTACAAAAGAAATGCATAAATGTGTTGTACACTGAAGAGGAAATTTCAGAAGCCAAACATTTATAGATCCTCCCAGAGAACACACTTTTTATTTATTCAACTATCTTTTGTAAGTTTTATTGTTCTTGGTATATCTTCCGGTGAATGTGCTTTTGGAACTTTTGAATCTACTGCATTATTTCCCATCGCTACATAGCTGACCGTTACAAAAAGCGAAACAGCTGCTCAATACAAAGGGAAAGAAAGTAAACAAAAGATAGGTATAGTAAAAAAGTAGACATTAAAATACTTTTGTCGAGACGAATTTCTTCTGCATCATATTATATGACCCATGAAAGATTTTCAGGTCCTTTATGCATGTTAAAGGAAATCAGCAGGACCGTATTAAACTAAACTCCTCCCCAAACGCACACATCATTGTCTCCTACCTAAAACAAATTAACGACGGTTTACAGTCGTATAACAATGAAATCCTCAGCAGTCCGCGATGCGTGACGGTTCGGATTGGATAGGTGGAGTTCACTCTTGTTACACCTTTACACAGAAGTAACGCCATTTCCCCAGGAAACGGGCAATTTTCCCCTTCTTGAAACGAAATGTCTTCAGCACCAAGGTTGACTGACTGACGGGCTCGCGTGGGTGGAAATGGGCGACTGTTCCTCGTATTTAGAAGAAAGAAAGAAATCGCTCTTTAAATGGTGAGCTTCTTTCTCACCTCGACAGGAGTGGTTTCCGGTCCCCTGAGTGGGAACTCTTGGTTACTTCTTGTTTAAAGCAAGAACGAATCAAAGCAGTTTTGTTCCAAGCGCATGAACTTTCACGAACGTATTATCAGCGAGAATACAGGCTAACGTCGCTTTAACCACATCACTGATTAAATCCTCTAATTTTTATTAGAACATAATATAAATTTTGTGTTCCAAAATATTCTCTTCAATCCAATTCTTTTCTATATTAACTGAAATTGAATTTAGAATTTAAGTAGAAAGACTTAAATACTAATCTATACTATATACTACACTATAGTAAAATTAATTAAATATATAAATTATACAATAACTTAAAATTTGTGTTTATTTGGTTTGCGAGAGTCAGTGCTTTCCAAATATGTCCTTAGTTGGGTAGTCGATTTAGTGTTCATCTAATTGTTACTGTTTTCGACTTAGGACTCGTGGAACTGCTCTTTGAATGCACAGGCAGGCATTATATGTCAGACTACTTCAATCCTGATGTAAACGTCAGGGAGGGAAGAGAGTCAGAGACAGCGATAGTGAGACAGATGGTCGTTAGGCTGTTGATTGGATTAGAAAAGATGTGCAAATGAAAGATAACATCCAAAATAAACAGGACAAAGCTTTGAGGTGTATTGAACTTCACTGACGAGCGCTGTATTCGCTTATATTGTTTACTAGAAGAGCGAAAAATAGGTTGTTGTTTTTTTTTTGTTTTGTTTTTTGTGTAATTTAAGTCCTTTAACTTTTTAAGTCATATCGGACAATGAATGGAATGGGTGAAATGATGCTTAAATGGGCCCAGGGTCAATAGAGCTTAGATGCTTAGTTACCTAACATTCGTTGTTCAGGATAAGAGAAAACACCGGAACAAACCTTATTCAGGTAACTCACCCTGACCGAGATTCGAACTCGGGACCTCTTGAACGTGAGGCAGACCTGCCACCATCTACGTTAGCGAAGCGGGGATACCAAATGTAAATAACCATTGCATCCATCCGTTTTGTTGCTTCAAAGGGGTTTCCATTCCCTCTTCTTTTCATTGTCATAATATTCAATCACGTTACATTTATCACGATTTACCGTTGTGCGACACGTTGCTGCCCGGAATACATGATGGCACCTGTACAGAATGAACATACATTGTCTCGCCGTGTATGTGCGAGAGGCTTGCATAAACAACTCCGTTGTTTCAATTATCTTCCGATGAGCTTCCACGCTTTGCGTGTAGTATCTTCCTGACCAATCATCATCCTAAAATCATGTCTCGCTATCGCTGTCTCTCCTTTCCTTCCCAGGCGATTAAAACATTAATAGTCTTACATACATTATAATGCTTGACAGATGACCTTAGCGACGGGGAGTGCAGGTTGCGCAGTAGCACTTATTGTGATTTACCAGCCAACGAGCTTCATTATTCCTTTCGGTAAGTCTGATGTTTTAGCGGATACCTTGGCATCTAGAAAGGACTCAAATTTCAGAGCGAGTGGGAATGGAGACAGTGTATTCTGTCTCCATGTACAGCAGCTTTGTTCCCACCCACCTTAGTTCGTCTTTCCGATCTAGTCGGGTAGTTTCCTTCCTGTATGATCTTTCTTTTTCTTTTGTTATCTTCTGTAGTTGGAACTTTGGTATAAACATCCAAATCGGAGGTGTCTGTAACCGAGGGAAATCACGGAGAAAACGGCCCAGTTAGAATGGTCGGTAAATGTAATTTAAAGCCGCGATCCAGCAATACCAGCCACAAACGCTAGTGCCTAAGTTAACTAGCTTTGTACATGCAAAAGCAAATCAATAATAACATAACATACAGTACTTTGTCTCCTTTCTAAACAGAGGGAATAAGAGCGAGAGATTAAATTTGCATTGTTAGTTAAATAGATTTGAGACTCATAAATCACATTTCTTATTCACGACAAAAATAATTGTTGCCTTTCTTTTATTTAGCTTAAGAAATACTATCAGCCACATGCCCCTTTAAAATGTTCATACGGGACAACATTCCGTTCCTCAAATCCTTAGCGTATATCTAATATTACTTCTTTTAATCACGTGGTCATATTAGTCGTGACGAATCTGTTAAGATATAGCTCTGAATACAGTGTGATTTTTAAAAGAGCATACGTGAAGGTCATCTGTATCTTCACGTGAGTAGTGCAATGTTGCCTAGCAGAGCCCCTTTCATTGTCCTCTCAACACTCGAAACATCAACAAGTATTCTAGTTATCTCACCTCAACAAAAATATGCACAGTTAATCTGTATTAGCCTACTTTAAAAACAGAAATAAGTTGCTCACATTCACTGAGTTGTAGGGTCTTCATATGTGTGAGTTCCTTTAAATAACTGTTTGCACTATTTAACTAATATTCCATACTTACCGTTATTGTTGCTATGCATCGTAAGTTGACATTTCCGCACAATGCGGTAAGTATTTCTCCATAGAAACACTTATACGTGATGCACGTTCTAAAATCTAACATTTATCTTCAATTATATTTATTAATATTTCAGCTAATATCTTAACTACTAAAATTCAGATTCATATAACTACGCATAGTGCAAAAACTAATGTGCAACACACATGTGGTAAGCACATAATGGAATCTCGAGAATTGGAAATACTCGGTGCAAGTGCCTCGTTTTTTCAAACCTTTCCTCGTTCCGTATACATTATTATGCAATATGCTATTATTAACGACTTTGTTAATTGACATGTTCATATCAACGCCACCGATATACCAGAATTTTGATCCACAGGAATTCTTTTACGTGCAAGCATATCTACTGACATGGGACTGTCGCTTTTGGATAAAAGGAATAAGCTGTTCATTGATAAGGAGCAAACTCTCATCTTCCTGTTGGGGGAATTCTCTAAGAGAACAGACAAATTCTCTAGCTTAGCTATGCAATGTAACAACCCGACCGTAAGCTGATCTTTGCCTTGAGCCATGATTCCTCGGTCCACCTCTAATCCTACCGCCACTACGTCTTGCTTCCATAAAAACGTATTTTAATTGCGTTTTAACAAAGTAGGCTAACAATTCACAGCGCAACTAGGCACACTCTGTTTCCCGCATACAACTAGTGATAACTGAGCTGAGGAGCATGTGATTCACCAACTTCACCTGTGTATCCAATCTGGCAACCTTTGTTTACATTACCATAGCAACGACCTTCCCTTCTTACTCTTCGCGTCCCTTGCCTGATGACCTTCACGTATCTTCTTTTAAAAATCAGACTGTAGCATCTTGCTTCGTCACGTGTTCACAGAGCTCTTGGTGCTAGACAACTGTATCTGTGCATGCTTGTATAAGTAATTATGAAGAACAGATAGCAGCTTCAACACGTATCCAGAGAGATCACAATCTCAGGCAGTGTTCTTCTGCTTCTACATGTGCTGGGTAGATGACATTTGAGTGTCATCTAGTTTGCCTACCTCCATTATCTATGGACAGATGGCAGAGCATTCGCTATTTGTGTATGTTTTCACTTGCTATTGTTTTAGACCTGAGGTTCGACGTACTTGATATCTAATCCAGTAATTATCGTGGCGGCTGAGGATAACCATACGCAAAAACGTAAGATTTGTGTAAGGGATTTGAACACAGGACACCTCAAATGCAGCCCACAGAAGATGAATGCCTAAGCCATTCTGCTGAATGATACCCTGTTTTGATTTAATGTTTAATTTAACAATATTCTAAATTACTTATGGAAAAAGCCCATAAAGTATCAGTTGATACATGATTTTGCGAAGAATACAGATCCAAGATGATCACTTTTTGAGTGAATTTAATTATAAACTGCAGATATTTTGTAATACAACATTGCAAAATTCATGTGACTTTCTCTAGCTTCCACAAACTGTTATGTCTCTGCTCCGCAGAAATAGTTTCATTTTAAGTTTTCCTTTGCTGCAAGGGAAACAGGAAACTGAAGAAGAATTTTAATCAAATGCTTAAAATCAATTAGCTAGGCCTGGAAATTTCGTTCTCTTTCCATAATACCGAGAAATAATGAATAGAGGTAGCATTTTAAATAGACAAAATATTTAGAAAATAACTAAATTCATAAAAAATTATTGAACATAATTGTGTTTTAAACAGGTCTGCCTTTTATACAGTAAACGTTTTCCTATCTGTTATATGGTTTACCAGATTATAACAAAATCCATTTTAGGCTATTCCAGTGTAAACTGAAGACACACAATTAATTTGCGATGTAAAGAACTTATATATATTCAAATAAGATCGTTAACCATTTTTGAGTACATGGAAGATTTTGTAAACTCTTGCATATAAAAATAGCTTGGAGTGGGGAGATTTTCCTAAAGGACTTCGTGTCACACTTGGAAGATACTGAACATAACAAAGTTTGGTATTTTTTTAACTTTTCACTGTCGATTACAACACACAAACACGCACTCGAGTTCACACATACAGAGACCCTTTTCCAAAAAAAAAAAAAAAAAAAAAAAAAAAAAAAACACACTTTTTGGGGTTCAATGCTTCTCAGAACATGTACATATTTTCGCTAAAATATCTTATAATTTTTGTGTGAATTATTTCTCTTAATTATTGTAAATAAAGTAGAAAGCTAATGGTTGAAGTTTTGATATTGTAAGCAAAGTAGTGAATCAGTGCTTTGAACCTTGGGGGAAAGCAGGTAGATGCTGCTTGCGTCATTGTTGCAGGGCGATGACTTCCTTTCCGGTGCTGGCGTGCACTTTACACGCTTGAGCCAACTTTGAGAGCGTAACCGTGTTCCGTTGGGTTGGACACCGATTTATTCTTACTGCTTGTCTCACGGGAGCTTCACGGGCAGAAACATACACAAAAGAATCGGACTGCAATTACAAATTTATGCTCCATACCACGAAGCTAGGCAGTTTACCTTCCACGTCGCTTTTACCCTTTCGTAATAGTTCACCGCACAAAGTACTTGAACCATGACCGAAGAACAAGTTAGTATATTGTTTCTGGACTTTTATAGATTTCAATATACTGTAAGCAAAGGAAGTCATTGTTCACAGAAGATTTACTTTTGTGATGAGTTTTTTCCAGTTGAGGGTTACAGTTTAACAACAAACGGGAACACTTCGAACACCTAGAAAATCACACGGATTCATGGCGGATACCACCCTATATGGGAAGGACTGAAATGAAGGAACTTCAAGAGGCTATATGACAAAATGACTAGAGGAAATCTCCAACAATTCCAATCTCCAAGACCCGTGCCATTACTGGGGTTGCTTAGAGAAGGCCCATCGACCAAGCAACACTAGTCTCCACGAGAAGTTGTGTTTCTTTTGTAGAAGAATAAGCGCCATCTGTCCAGCATCGGCGTCATCGGCGTACGACACGAAACTTAGAAACACACGGAGAAAGAAACGGAATGAAAAGGAAATAAGAATAAATGGGAAACGACTCCAGCATTTCTGATGTTGTACTGTGTGTGTGTGTGTGTGTGTGTGTGTGTGTGTGTGTGTGTGTGTGTGTGTGTGTGTGTGTGTGTGTGTGTGTGTGTGTGTGTGTGTGTGTGTGTGTGTGTGTGTTTCTATTTTATAAAACTACTACTCCAACTATTCATGTGTAATGTCATATACAATGAACCATAACATATTTTCCATCCAACATGTAAACAAATAGATTCAAGTAAACAAATAGAGAAGCACTATTCACATGAAGACTACGCGGCAATCATCCGTGATTTACCTCTCGAGAAATACGGTAAAATAGCTGAGGTTACTAGGTGATAGATTGTAAATCTACTAAGAGGATTACCAAGAAGGTCTTAGATTCATAAAATATTAGAATGCAATTCTAAAGGTATAATTAAATACTAAGACTTAAAGACAATATTCTTTATTCTTTCTAAAGATTTTGTTTGAACTACGATGTGGTTGATATCTTTTTCATCTTCTTTTGTGTAAGCTTGTGCTTGTTTGTTTTCACGTGAATCTGAAAATGATGATACACATCCTTCTGTCCAACTTTTCTTTGGACGACCTGTTCATCTCTTTCCTTTAGATATTAGATCTCTTGCAGCTCTTATAAAAATAGGCTCCCGGCTCGTTCCACATGTAGATTAAACTCTTTCTTCTCATGCCACATCCTTGCCTTATTATTTCATTACTTTCTTTATCTAGTTCCCTAGTATTGTCTACAGGGTATTCAGTTATTCTCATTAGCTGTTTTGCTGGTTTCTGCTCTAGTTTCCGTTTCATGTGTTATTATTGGCCTAGTTACTGTTTTATATATACTTTACTTTCTGTGTTTCCAGATTATGTCACGTAGATACAGATATTCTAACTGCTTCTTTATTTGGTTTCTAACTTCAGTTATAACATATTTGTATCTTGTTATTTGATATTATCGTTAAAAATTAAACATACGGATTGAATTTTCTGGGAGTTGTCTGTAAAGTCGTTTTCATCATGGGCGACTTTTGTGTAGTTGGAAAACTGTATCTGTTGGACAAAATTCTACTGCAGGAAAATGTAGATCTCGTTAATGCATATTTCCGAGAAATTTCTTTTTTTGTATTCACTTGAATTTTCCTATACTTATACTGTTTTCGTTCTTTTTCTCGTAACCATGCAAAACTAAGGTATTTCAATCGTAACACAGGCACTTGCTTTGTAAGTTTCAGCCATTAATATCTTTATTAGACATACACCGAGGTGTACAAATGTATTAATTTATCTAGATTAATAAGAAAATACAAGAATATCCTTTCCTAGAAACAGTTTATTGCAAAGTGAGTAGTTAAAGCCAAAAGAATTGAACACGTCATTCTTTTTTTCGTAATAAACAATGACGTATATATCTAAGTACATTAGAGCGTGCTTTACTTGCAGTACTGGTCAAGCCATTAAGTGAGTAGAGCCCATAAACAGAAGGGAATAATCTAGAATCCGATACCTTAACTCAATGTGAATCGTTAATAACTCAAATCTCCCACTACAATGTCATTTCGTTCCATATTTTACAAATGTCAACCACAGGCCTCCTTATATAAATGCAGAAAAAGATTCCCATTTTCGAAGATAAACAAAAACTATTAGGAATCGCTTGATATATGGAACTGCCCTAACTGGTTTAATAAATTCATTTAAGTTGAAGTATTACGAGCATTTCCACATATAGATTATGCAAATAACTTTTCAGTTATTCTGATGCAGTGTCATAAGGTAACATTATGAGCTCAATCCCACTAAATGCACATGAGGCATTGGATCGTTATTTTAGAGGTGCTTTCTTTGTTCCATTTATTCCCCGCCTTTAACTGCAATGGTCATATCGCCGGTGTTAACTTGTATTCCTTGGGTTTTAATCATTAGATCACGCACACATTCGCACCCTCATTCATACTTCCAGACTCTGGGGAAGATGAGGAGAAAAATCTCCACCACAAATGCTGGGAATCGAACCCGGGACCCCTAGCAGGGCAGGCAGGTACTCTACCGACTGAGCTACGGGCCCAGCGTTTAGAAATGTTCTATGATACAAACGTTTATTTTACGTTTTATGACTTCTATTATCAATGGGTCAAATGATGCTCAGGATCCATAGAGCTTAGAGTTACCTGACATTCGTCTTTCACGAAAAGGGAAAAACCCCGGAAGAAGCCTTATTAAGGCAATTCACCCAACCAAGATTCGAACTCGAGACCTCTTGAACCTGAAGTAAACACGCTGCCATCTACCTAACGAGGGGGGCTGTTACAAGACCGAATCGCCTACGGAGTGCAGGTGCAGACCTTTTTAGTTCTGTGACATAATTTTTATACTTTTTAAAAGTCTTTTTATTAAGGATGATAATATCCTTTCCTAATAAGGTGTAATCTGCTCATTAAACTTTTAATTATTCTTTTGAATAATGATGTTTTAATACCAGATAGATGCACATTAGTTCTCAGATTTTATCATAATAAATTTTAAATTAGGCATCATTAAAATAGTTTGTAGAAAAACTAAGTTGGAAAATATAATTCACAAAAAGAATTTTTCAAACCAAAAGTAGAGATAGCTCGTACTTATTTGTAAAAAAGGAACAATATATATTGAGAATCCTGAAGTTGCCATACTTGACAGTGATACCAATTTGTAGCGCAAAATTTATCCAGAAAGTTGAGCGAGGGATTGGGATTTCATTACGGAGGGGATTCAGTACCTAGGCCACCATGCTTGGCCCATTGCTTTTATGCCCCCAAGTGGGGTCACCCCCGGGAGGAAGGATGACGTGAAAGAGACAGAGGGCGGCCGAAACAGGGAGCCACGACCGCACAGAGGACAGGGTCTCCACAGTTTACTTGGATAGACTTCCCCCAAAGGCCAGCCCAACGAACTCGCTGTCCCACAGCAGGACGGCAACGTACCCAGCTGCCGAGCCCTAATGGTCCCAAAGCAGGAGATCCGAGCCTTAAAGGTCCCTGGCTGGCGGTCCCGAAATGGTCCCAGCAGAGGAGCGGAGACCAGCAACCGACCTATCGGAGGAGGAAGTAGTTTTCCTCGGAGCATAACATTCCGCCATGCACCGCCGAGACACCCGCCGACACTTCTACCCTGAAAGAGACCAACAGATGAGAGATGATATGAAATGATAATGGAGATGAAATGAAGGGACAGGAAATTCGGGGGATGTATATAACCTGCCCAGCATTTGACTATAAACCCGGGAAAACCCTTGAAAAAGCCCATGGGTCAGGTAGATTGGCCACGGGAATCGAACACGTGCCTCCTGAATGCGGGCCACAGAGGAAACCGCCTGAGCCATCCCGCTTGATAAATCGAGCGAGAGTTTGTCATTATAATCCAGGATGTACTCCGTTGATTTTTAGTTTTTTTTAGGGGAGGGGTAAATTGACGACACAAAATTCACATGGTCGATGCAAAATCGTTTTAAAAATAAACTTTAAATTAAGTGTTATACCCATACGACAAAAATACATTGGAAGTTAAAACGAAATTGGAAGTATCAGGATCATTAAAAAAAAAAAAAAAAAAAAAAAAAAAAAAAAAAAAAAAAAAAAAAAAAACTTAAAATGTCATGTTTCTAATCTTCGCCATTGCCCTACTGTTGGTTATCACAAATTTCTGATCAATCAGCCTTTTGTTGATCACGTAGTGAGGTTGACATTTGATGACAAGATGATGGTAGTGATATGATGAGACCATAGCCAAAGGTCCAGGAATTTAGGATATGCAGGGCCTTGGGAACGCTAAGCCGAGTTCATTTGTCATAGTCATTACTTTACGAGCTGTCGCCCGTAACACGGGTTGACCGTTACCAGGCAATATTTTACATAATGCAGTCAGCGTGACAACCATGTTGAGGCTGTATCCCTTCCATACAACACACAAAAGATAAAGGGGCATTCCTCGCCGTAAAATAATGAACTCCTACAAATCTTCCGCTTTATGATTGGTCACAGCAGCACTCATGTCTGTCACAAAGCTTACTCTTGGCTCGTTTGTCATCGGAGCAACCTAAAGAAACGTGAGTTTCGGGGAGGAAACATTAATGAGGGACGTCTCTTGATATGGGGACACCTAACACATCCGATAATTTGCCAGCATGACAAAGTTAATATCTGTAACATTTATAAGGCTTTCTCCTTTTATTTTATAAATATCTACAATACACAACTATCTACACATCTCGGCTTGCTCTTCTATCTACATCGACTGCAGAAGGCATTCGTCCCCACATTAAAAATAATAGCAAGTAAAAAGTTTTGAATTAACTATAACTGAAAATTTTGCTCACAGACGCTCATAGACTAACATACTAAGTATGGTGTTCAAAAAAAAGTTTAACTTTGTGTTGTGCTATACGAGCACACACATATACATATGCACATTTTATTGGGCATACATACCTCGGATTGGATTATGGTACGGAGGTGATTCGGCCCTGCGACCAGTCTTGATCTATTGTACCTATGCCCCTAATATCTGTTTCATATAACCTTGCCCCGCTGACATGTATCACTCCGCGTGCAACTACCTTCCCCCGCAGCCTAATTGGCTAATGCTTTCGCGCCATAGACCATAGGAGGTACCTTTCCGTCACATTCAAACCTGCAATAAACGTCATAATAATTGCCGGAAAGATACATAAAATCATACACATAAGAATATGAAGGCATGCAAAAATAATGAAGTTTATAATGAAACTGAGCAAGTTGAAACTGAATGAATGAGCCATGAAACTGAAACAAGTTTGTAACGAAAGGCCTTCGGCCTTTTCCACTGAGATTTTTTAAAACCAGCACACATACCCTGCAAATATGCTTGTCTTTCAGTCTTAAAAGTCGTGTCACGCCATACTTGTCGCGTGTCCTTCATTCACCCAAGTCTCGTCAAGGTCGTATATTTTGCGATTTGTATCCCGGTATAGCCTGATTGTCCTTAAATAACGTCTTCGCCACACAGCAATATCGCCCCTGAAGTGTTAAGTTTTCTTGTTGTCTCAATTTCATGTCGCGATGTTCCTACGCATCTAACACTAATGAACAGGGAAGGCTTTGCTGACATATAGAATGGTATCATTTCAAACTTTGTAATTACAAAAAAGATGTTGATATTGCTCCTTTGCTGTTACGTTAAGATTACACCCATCTATGTGGATCGTGATAATCCTGATATTGTTAAATTTGGTTTATTTCATTCTAACTCTGAAGTGTATCAAAAAGTTAATTTTAGGAAAAGAGGTAAAAGTTCACAAGTTTTATGGTTTAAGTTACAGCAGAGGTACAGTCAACAAAGAATATAAAGCTGAATGCAATAACTTGATGAAATTACTGAAATACGAGTGCTGTTCACTAATGAATGACCATAACATATTACGGTCCTAATTTTCGCACTACAATTCAATCTTATTATATTCTGTTAGCTTAATGTGAAACAAACACGCCGTAGCAGTTTCATTGTTGGTACTACTGGTTCCCGCCTGTGAGAACCAGGCAAGTTCAGACATGTTCAGTATCGCCTACCGCTGCAATGGAGGTAACATGCAGTTAAATTGATGTTAGAGGAAGATCCGGAGTTTCTTTCAAACGTAATCACTGCTGATGAAACTTGGCTACATCATTTTGATCCTCAGAGCAAACAGTAAAGCTCAGTATGGAAATCTCCTTCAGCACCAACCCCCAAACAAGCAAAAGTGATTTCTTCTGCTGGGAAAGTTATGGTCATCTCATTCTTTGAAATTCATAGAATGGTTTATCAGCACGTTGTACCTGCACACACATCAGTAACTGGGCAATACTACAGGGATGTCCTGAAAACATTGCAAGTCCATATCAGGCGCAAAAGACCATATTTCCGTGAAGAAGGCTGGATGCTGCACCACGATAATGCACGGCCGCATATTGCCAATGTTGTTCCTAAATATATTGAAAAAATCAACGTGAAGGGCATCCCTCACCCTCCCTAAAGTCCGTATTTACCCCCATGTGACTCTTTTTTGTATTCCCTAAATTGAAGAAACGCCTTCGTGGGAGGCATTATCCATCATCAGAAGCAGTGGTGAAGGCTGCGGAGGCGATTTTGAAGGATCTCTCGGAAATGGTTTCCAGCATGTATTTGAAGACTGGCAGAAACGCTGGGACAAGTGCATCGCATTCAAGGGAGGCTATTTTCAGAAGGACCATCAAAATTATGGGGATGAGTAAAGGAACGTTGTCAAAAAAATTATAATCATTCTTTATTGAACAGCCTTCGCATATATCACTCATTTATCAGGATTTTGATAAGAGTCTTCGTCATAATAGTGTTGGCGATGAAAAATGTGAAGATTTGAGAACACTGGAGTAGGTATTTCAAGATGTTAGTTAGTTAGTTACTAACACTCCCCACATGGCAACCTTGGCCTTCGGGGTAACCTCACCCCACCAAGTGATGACCGGACCCATTTCTCAGGTGGAGGCACCCAGAGGGCGGTGTCCATTACCTCCGATGATAGGGTGATAGTGAAGATGGCGGTGAGGTGAGAGGACCTACAGTTTTTACCGTGGACTCCGAACCACGTTGGGCATAGGGGATACTTCACGTGTGCTAGACAGAGGTGAAGGCGTGGATAGGGCCGACTTAAAATCGCCAACCCCAGAGCCGGGAATCGAACTCGGGACCCTTAGAACGGGAGTCGCGAACGAAACCACCGCGCTACCCCGGCGCCCCGTATTTCAAGATGTTAAATGAAGGAAACGTCTATTTTACACCATTTCTTCTGTTTTTTATATTCTTGGTTTTAATAAAGAACACAAAGTCAAGAAAATTTTTGATCACCATGGTTCAAGAATTTGTATATAGACTTTAAATTCAATAATTTGAATCCTCAGAAAATATCAAGTCTTAATGTTGACTACTTTCCATGTTTTTTGGGGAAAAAGGTATATTTATCTCAACATGAACTTTGGCCGGGATCTGTCGTTATTATTTCAAGCGCCTCCGATGAAATTCCGACGTAGAATCTTTTAGTTAGAATGCAATACTTTATCTGCTTACTAACGTGCTTAGTAGGGAAAATAAATATATTTTTCGTATAATCATTAAGTGACGTTCACTTCCATTCTTCCCTCTCCGGGTCGGTTCCAAGTCACGTCCAAGTTACAGACAGATAGGCTAAGAGATTATTTGTCTTATTAGAGTTTCTCTAACAATAATCTCCGATGTTTAAGAGGTCTTGTTGCGAATACAGTACGTCAGATACACCTACTTCTATTGGTCTGCATGTAACTCTGAAAGCTTTACGTGAAGAGGTATAAACGTGGATGTATAAATAATTTTAGGAAAGTAAATACATATTGTGTAGATTTATCCAAAACGTGCCTGTATACTTTGTGAAACACCTGTCAAGCAGTGAAAAAGTGGTCATAAAAAGACGGGGCTGGGCCAGCCAAACGGATTCTGTTGCCATTAGGAAAGCTCTTCTGCCCGATGTTGCGCTTTGCAACGGTTCCATTAGGCGCCATTAACATCCACTCGACGGGCCATCTTCCATTTTTATCCGTCTCTCAAAGCAACTCTTCACGAAACAGCGACTTAAGTACAAATACTGAAAAATTATGCACGAATCTTAATTGTCCATATAGATATAATTTAAGTGCCATTAAAATACGCACCTCTAAAGAAACCGGATATATCGTTGTAGAGGCGGAAGCATTATTGTCGTCTAATGATTATGTTTACTAAAGCTTTCGCCCAACTTTCACTGCACTAACAGCAGAAGAAATTAGAGAGTTTTGCTTACACCTAGATGCTTTCTAATGACTATAGTCATTGTGCATATACTTATGGTATGTCATTTTCACCATTGTTTCTATTCTATCACTATTGTAAATGTAACGAATAAAATGGAGGAGTGTCGTCACATATAATAAATTTATTTCAAAAATTTCAAAGGATATTTGTGTCCATTATATTGGATTTTATCAGAGGGGACTGGTACGGTAACCAGTCTTGGCTTATTGTACAGACGGGAGCAAATGTTTTCCGACGCGAACAAGACTGACCTACGGGATGGAGGCGGGTTTCTTATCTGTTAGTTACGCCAGGACGCTTCAATTTCCATATACCTGACCAGCGAGTTCGGCGCACAGTATTTAAGCCTCAATGGAAAATAAAACAGTTTTGCCACATGGAACGTAGGTGGTTTTATATAACTCTCTAGTATCAACTTAGGTTTTTATCGATCCTTTCTAAACACGTTATTTCCTCTCTCTCCCTTTCTGTCGCACGCGCGCACACACACACACACACACACACACACACACACACACACACACACACACACTAACAAATCTCAACCATTTTAATCTCCCTTTCCCCTTATTAAATGCATTTCCAATTCCCAAAGTGGTAATTTTATCTGGAACGAAATATTTCTACTTTTCATAGGTTAGCGATACTTAAATAATATAAAACTGCGTGGCATATAAAATTAAGTGAATCTTGTTCCAAAAATAAATACATTAATTTAGCGACCAAAGAAATATATAAAATAATTGTTTAGTTTGATAATGACAGTTCAAAAGCAAAATCGCGTTAGCGTCGCCGGCATGTCGAAGGTTTCACAGAGGAGTTGTTTAAATGTCAGTAAAAGTGATATGATGCATTTCACTTTCAGCTACACGTGGAAACCATGGAAATAGACCGGGCTTGAACTTGCAACCTTGGGATCAGAATGCCAGTATCTAAGTCATCCTGATCAGCTCTTAGTCGCCGTCGTCGCCATCGTCTTCGTCGTAGTAGTAGTGAGGATGATGATGAGGATGATGATGATGATGATGATGATGATGATGATGATGATGATAACGAGATACGTATTTTGAGATTCACGTTTCTTCAGTGCATTATATATTTGAAATAGGTATTGAACACTATTAGTTATACCAATAAATGTGCAATATATGTATAGATAAACAATTATTATTACTATCATCATCACTATTATTATTATTATTATTATTATTATTATTATTATTATTATTATTATTATTATTATTATTATTATTATTATTATTATTATTATTATTATTATTATTATTATTATTATTATTATTATTATTATTATTATTATTATTATTATTATTATTATTATTATTATTATTATTATTATTATTATTATTATTATTATTATTATTATTATTATTATTATTATTATTATTATTATTATTATTATTATTATTATTATTATTATTATTATTATTATTATTATTATTATTATTATTATTATTATTATTATTATTATTATTATTATTATTATTATTATTATTATTATTATTATTATTATTATTATTATTATTATTATTATTATTATTATTATTATTATTATTATTATTATTATTATTATTATTATTATTATTATTATTATTATTATTATTATTATTATTATTATTATTATTATTATTATTATTATTATTATTATTATTATTATTGCTGGGTAGACTGCTTAAAGTAACACATTGTTACGTTCGTCTCCTGCCTCCTCTGGTCGCTGGAGGGGAACGTTGTCAGAGTTGATCAGCAGGTAAACCTAACCTTACCTCTCACCAGGCTAACCTAACCGATCATAGACATTTGTTCCTCTTGCCTTTCCAAATCGCTCGTCCATTGGAATACTTTTGCACGTCTATGTACCTATGCCGCAAGCGGGGCCTCCCTGGACGTAAGGATGAGGTGAGAAGAGACAGAGGGTGGCCAATCCGAGGAGTCATAATAGTGCAGAGGGCAGGATACATACCATTGACCAGTTGACGGGCTCAAATGACCTCTCTGTAGAGGCCAACCAGGAGACCAGAGATCGTTCCACCAGAGGAGGAAATGTTTACCAGGAGCATATCATCCTACCATGAACCGCCGAGACTCCCGCTGACACTTTCTGCCCTGAAAGAGACCACCAGATGACAGAGGATATGAAATGATAATGGAGATGAAACGGAGGTTTAGGAAATTTGGGAAAACACCCGAAAAGGTACAGGCTGGCCACGGGAAGGTACCCAGACCCCCCGAATGCGAGTCATTGACATTGTAACAAAAGCAACAAACGCTCGGAAGAGTGCGAACACAGGCTTTGACTGTAACATGACCTCTATTGCCAAATCCCATCTTCTCTCTGTCTTTGGTCTTTAATTAGTGCATAAGGCATGGTTTTGCCGCTCGTAAGCGAAAGCCGAGAGACAGAGAAGCGGGGAGCGAAAGAGAGAGAGAGAGAGAGAGAGAGAGAGAGAGAGAGAGAGAGAGAGAGAGAGAGAGAGAGAGAGAGAGAGAGAGAGAGAGAGAGAGAGAGAGAGAGAGAGATAACGCCTAAGCCACGCCCAGAGAGAGCAATAGACGGAGACAGTTCCAGAGACAGTTCCCTGGTGTTCTCGACTCTTCGAAAGATTAGTAGCTTTCATGTGGCTTCGTGCAGCTTCGTCAGGATTCGAGAAACCTCAAGAACCTGTTTGTGTATCAGTAAGAGTCCCGCGGGGAGTTATCAACCTGGATTTTTAATTTTACGAGCCCACAAAGACACAGTTGGTGTAAGGAATGGAACATACGACAGTGGAAGGAGCAATGGCAAATATTTTAGAAGAACTGAAAGAAATGAAGACAGCGAATGACACCCTCGCTGTGACGTTAACTATGGAAATAAAAGCGGCGAACGACAGCCCGGCTACAGAAATGAAGGCAGCAATGACCGAAATGAAGGCTGCTAGTGACGCTCTGGCCGTTAAATTTGAAGGACAGTTGGCCGGCGTAAAGGAGGAGTCACGGAGTTGAGCGAGCGCGTCTAAGACCTGGCGCACCGCGTTAATGACCTAGAGGGAAAGGCCGACATGAACGCCATGGTGAAGGACCTCGTTGGCAGAAGTTTGAAAGATTTGAAGGCTGACGCCGGGATGCGACATCGCCTAATGCTCGGCGACTACAAGACCATTCAGGAGGCGCTAACGGCCGCATTGAGGATGGAGGGGGCCAAGGTGACGGCTACCCCGACCTCGAAAACAAGGAGCAACCGCTACACTGGAGACCGAAGGCCAGCGGGGCGACGCCGGCGAAAACCAACCTGCGTGTGTTAGGGTCTGGCCAGCTGGGAGACCTGGAGAAAGACTGCCAACAACAGGGAGAGAAGCCGGAGAAACGAGTAAGGGCCGGCTTGGCGAGGGGCACCTCGGCGCTGTCACCACCATCCCCTAGAGTGACACTGCGCGCCGTCAGCCGACGTATGGATGACAGCCTAATCGTGGACGGTTGGAAGCCGTGCCGCGTGCTTGTGGACACCAGGACAGCCATGACCGTCATCAGACCTGACGTGACCAGGGGTTTGCTCTCGAGGAAACCGAGCCGACCATACCAGTTTGTGATAGCATCGGACGACACCTTGTCTGTAGAACAGGAGGCTCTGCTGAAGCTGACCTTGAGACGTACTGCCATGCGTCAGTAGGTGTTCGTCGCGGAGGTGGCTGAGGAGGTAATACTGGGACTGGATGCCCTCAGGAGCCACGAGATGACGGTCGACGTGAGCAGGATTGTCCTACGGCTCAATGGAGAAGAGTTGACACTCCGGCAACCCAAAGAACGCCTTGGAATCTGGAGGGTCAACCTGAGGGCAGGCGCCGTTGTCCCCACGAGATGCGAGGTGGTGGTGACGGTGCGACAGGAAGACCAGCGGACGAAGAACATGAGCCTGGAGCAGAGGACGCCTGTTTACGGACTCTGTATAGCCAGGAAATTGTTGCCATGCCAAGAGGAGGGGCCAGTGAGGCTGCTCAACCTGGCAGACACTGATCACGACGACCAAGTTGGGACGGAGCTGGGGAGGTGCGAACCCTTAGCGAAACACCCATCGACAATACCCAGGAGCTGGCGCCGACACAACACCTGGGGCCCCTGCTGGGAGGCTTACTGGAAAGGGCGGCCGACCACCTGATCGCAGAACAGCTGGAGAAGGTTCGAAAACTGTTGGGACGATACCAGCGGGTCTTCAGCCAAGGCAACAGTGACTACGGCCGCACGGACTGAGTGTTCCATCACATCGACAGGAGATGCCGGCCTATTCGACAACCGCCTAGACGCTTTCCGCTAGCGAAACAAGCGGTGGTACGGGATATGCTGGAGGACATGGGGTCCAGGGGAGTGACTGAAGCGTATGACAGCCTTTGGTGTTCCGCTGTAGTCTTGATGACGAAGAAAAACGGTTAGCTACGCATCTGCGTGGGCTACAGGAATGCTGAACGCTGTTTCCCCTTTCCCTAGACACGCTTGCTAGTGCGCTGTGGTTCTCGACCCTAAAACTAAAGCCGGGTTACTGGCAGGTGGCTCTAGACCCGAGAGACAAGGAGAAGATCGCATTCTCGACAGCCCAAGGGCTTTGGCACTTCACAGTTATTCCCTTTGGTCTTCGCAACGCACTGGCTACCTTCCAAAGCCTCGTGGAGTCATTAATCAGAGGACTGACGTATGACGCCTGCCTGCTATAGCTGAATGACATCATCGTCGACAACACCGACAACGTTAGAAAACGTCGACAACGTTAGCATGTTACTACAGAGACTGTAGGTGACCAACCTGAAGCTAAACTCGAAGAAGTGCCAGCTCTTCCACAAGGAAGTCAACTAGCTGGGTTACATAATCTCACCGACCGAAGTGGCCACAGACCCGGAGAAGACACAGGCCGTGAGAAATTGACCTCGGCCGAAGAATAAGAGAGAAGTGCGCAGCTTCCTAGGTCTGTGCAGTTATTACCATCGTTTCATAAAGGGCTTCTCCGAGATCGCCAAGCCCCTCATTCGCCTGGCAGAAGAACACTGGCCTTGTGTGTGGACGGAGGATACCGAAGATGTTTTCCAGCAGCTGAGGAAGAATCTTTGCTGTGCTCATATTTTGGGATTCCTACAACCAGACGGCGCCTTCATTATGGACACCGATGCCAGGGACAGTTGCATTGGGGGTGTTCTATTTCAAGTCCAGGACGGCCACGAGCGGGTGTTAGCTTACTACAGCAAGATGCTGTCCAAGGCAGAGCAGAACTACTGCTTCACCCGGCGAGAGTTACTGGCGTGGTAAAGACCTTGGAGCACTTCCATAAGTACCTGTACAGTCAGCCGTTCCTCCAGGACTGCCAACTACGCCCTAACCTGTCTCCTTAGTGTTAGGAACTTGGAAGGCCATCAGCCCGTTGAATCCAGAGGCTACAGGAGTACGACTTCACCTCGGAACATCGTAGGGAGAAGAGCCACGGCAATTGAGGCGCCATGTCCCGAAGACCCTGCCCAGAAGAAAGCGGCCAATGTACAAGAGCGGATGAGAAGGGGCGTGCTGCAGCGGTCGAAGTAGTCATGGCAGTGTCTGCAGACGGTTGGGATAGCGCAGGCCTCAGGAGGGAGCTGCGTGGCGTGTAAGTCGTACTGAGCCAAATGGGAATCCTGAAGACCAAAGAGGGTGCGCTGTTCCGGGAATGGCAATCACCCGATGGGAAGACGCAGAGTGAGTAGTTGGTACTTCCCCGGAGTAAGGTCTCAGAAGTCTTGGAGGAAGTGCACGCGGTACTTCAGGAGGACACCTGAGAGCAAACCGAACGATCGACGAACACCGACAGCGCTGCTACTGTCTTAGGCTCCGAGCAGATGCTGAGAGATGGTGCCGTCAATGTCACGTGTGCGCGGCGAGTCGCGGGCCCCAAACTAGGAGCCGGGGTGGCATGCAGCAGTACAACGTTGGAGCACCTTTCGAACGGATCGCTGTCGACATAGCTGGATCAGTCCCAGTGTCCCAACGAGGCAACAAGTACCTGATGATGGCCGTGGACTGCTTCACTAAGTGGCCGCAGGTGTATTCCATCCCGAACCAGGAGCAGAAGACAATCACATACTGCCTCAAGGAGCAAGTGTTCTGCCGATTTGGGGTGCCGTTAGAGCTCCACAGCGACCATGGCACCAATTTTGAATCTAACCTGATGAAGGAGGCACTGGAAAGACTTGGGGTGAACAAGACCCGCACAACACCTCTACACCCGCAGTCGGACGGCATGGTCGAGAGGTACATCAATACTCTAGAAGAACATCTGAGGAAGGTCGTGGCCAGCCATCTGCGAGACTAGGACGTCAAAGTGTCATTGTTCTTGCTGGCCTACAGCTCGTCAACACCCGACACCACTGGGATGACGCCGGCAAGCTAAATGTTCTGGCGAGAGCCATGCCTCCCTTGTGATCTGGCTTTTGGGAGTCCGCCGGAAGCGAAACAGCCAGCAACCGAGTATGTAGGGAACCTGGTGGACCATCTCCACGACATGGATGAGATGGCTCGTCAGAACATCCAGATGGCGAGCGACCCCATGAAGACCCGGTACGACAGCCAAGGATTCCAGCAAAGTGACCTGGTCTGCATGTACTGCCCTACCCGGACCAATATTTGCTGTCCGAAACTTCAACAACTGTGGCATGGACCTTACCGGGTGGTAAAGAGAATTAATGACGTGATCTACAGGATTCAGAAAATGCCCCGAGGAAAGATGTTGGTGGTACATCTGAATCGTCTGGCCCGTTACGTTAGTGCTGTTCAGGACATGCTAATCCTAGTGCTAATTTTCTTGTGCGTGCAAAGGGAATATCAAAATACAGTAGACTTTAAGTGCAAACCAAATCATATAAAACTGGTCGCCATCTGATGGCTATGAAATTCCGTTCTCATTGCATGTAAAAGAGATAAAACTGAATAACAACTTGCAGTTTAATAATATTATAATTACTGAAGAATTCAAACGAATAACAGGGAATATCTCCAAAATGGAGATATCTTCGGAATAATCAATATACCGATTAAAAGCCATAATTGGACTTCTATTAATTTCAAAATATTTATCATTAATTTTCCTAATAAGAACAATGCCATGAAACTTAATTATCAAAATATATCACAGAGTATTTATGCACACATTAGCAATTCTGTAACAGGCAAAGTTTTCGTGGCTGTAATACACGGAAGTAGTACTTTTTCATACCCCTGCAAAGTGAAGAGGATCAATAAAAGCTGTACATATAGCTCTAAATAAACGTACCAATATGAAGAATTAAATACTTACTTCTTTATTAAAACATGGCTCCTGGTATTATATATAATGAATTGGCGTTTGTTAGTCTCACAGGAACTTTGTCTAATTTTGGTTTTGAAATATTTGTATAAGTCCAAGGAAGGTTTAAAAGGCGAGAAAAAAAATCTTAAAGTGATAATGGACCGGGTTATTAACTAAATATAAAAGTACACATGCAAACTTTTGCGGAACACATACTTACTTACCCCTTCTTTTATTTTCCACAAACAAAAGCAGTACAAACTAGAAAGATATTCCACTCCTTCCACTCAAAGCAATTTCACTTCCCATATTTTACTAAGTAACGTTTAACGTTTGTTATCACAAATGAAATTATTTTTTATGTAGCATGAGCATATATTTCGAATATTAGACACAAAAGTAGCTTCTGAACGTACTATAGCACTATAAATATTTGACTACAGACAACTGTTGTCAAATATAACTGAATCCTTGGATACTTTCTTTATAATTTGTGTTTGTGAATTCATGAATGTGAATTGAATTGACACAAAATTAATGGAATTCCTTTGTAACTTTGTGAAGTGCGCGGAAACGTTTTACTATGCTCAGGAGAAGACAGCCTGACTAAGGTCGTCGAATTCAGTCAAATGTACGATCAGCTACGTCATGGGCTGCGCGTACTAATGAGCAGCGAGACGTAGATAATGCTAATAGCAGTGTTGATATATCAGAATTGCTTTCTAGATAGCCTGTTTCTTCCAGGGAAGTTGTTTTCATACAAATCAGTTGACCCAGTTATAAATCAGGATGACGTGTTCAACTATCCCACACAGTTTTAAAACTCATTGGAATTGCTGGACTCCCACCTCACAATTTAAAATTGAAAGTAGAATTAGTTGTTATCATACTGCGTAACATTAACTAACCACGACTGTGCAATGGAACGAGACTAACTGTGAAAATGAAAATTAATAACGTCATTGAGGTAACAATCATCAAGGGAATGTACAAATTAGAGGATACCTTGATCCCGCGTATTCCGATGATTCCAACGGGTTCACCTTTTGATTTTAAGCGTCTACAATTTCCCATGTGTTTGGCCTTTGTGATAACCATAAATAAATCGCAAGGAGTCTTTGGTAGTTTGTGGAATCAACTTGAAGTTTCCCTGTTTATCTCATGAACAAATGGGCGAATTATACAAATTTTACGTCGCGTGTTCGCCCTTCGGAAATCCATCATCTTTATATATTTACACACCACAAAAAAGACAAAATATTGTTTATAAGAAAGCTTTAAATTGATTAACTAAATTGCAGCTGTGTTGTATTTAAATTTCACCTCCAATTGCAGAATAACTAACTAATCCGAACTTGTTTTATTTACGAGTACATAGATAAGTTCAGAAAACTTTTATTGAGGATACGAAGTTCGGGTGAGTTAACAAATTTATATATTTGGCATGAAAAAGATGTTTCTCATATCTATAAATTTCTATTTTTATTAATAAATTTACTTAAAACAATACTTGAAAAATGTGCAATAGAAGGCAAGTTTGCTTTGAATTCTAAAACCTCTGTGCGGAAGGAATTTCAATAAAGTTAACTACTGAATGCATTGGTTATAACAATGGACCTATAGAAAGCCTAAACATGTACAATTTTTGTAATGCAACAATCACATATATAACGGAAATTAATTGTTCTTTCACACTGGCCGTGTTTAGGCTAAGAACGAGTCAGTTGGAGAATTTAATGTCATGTCGGCACGTTGGCCATATTAGCTCAAGGATTAGAGCGGCTGGACGGAGACCAGAAGATCCGTAGTTCAAATCACGGCTATGGTATTGAATTTTTCAGTCTGACTCTACCTTTCCAATCACATATATAGATTCAATGAGATACTTGATTCAGATATATTAATGATTTTGTTATGATATTAATTGATTTATGTTACTTAAATGTTTTACATAACAGTTTCAGTTTAACATCTTGCTAAGTATTTTTTTCGCCTTTAATATATGATTATAAAGAATTCCACTCTAAAAAATTTTTAAACTCTATTTAATTTAACTTGGGAAAATGATATATCCATTTTATTTAACTATTTTTCAATGTTATCAATATCAGATTATAAAACTATTTAATAAAAATAATTTGAGAAGTATTTTAAGTAATCATTCCTTAAGTTTTATTAAACTTATAAATTAATCGATTAAGCATTTTGACACATGAAGCATTTTAAGCAATAAAAATACGTAAAGAGTTCTCGGAAAAGTTACATTTAAAATTCCAATGTGCATTATAGTATTGCGTTCAGGAGTGTTCGGTGGCCACACTGATTGAAGTTATTGCTGATTTCCTAAATCAAAGTAAAATAATATATGATGTATAAGTAAAGTAAAAAGCAAAATAGAAAAAAGAATTCTGAGTTCTTTCAGAGTTTTATTCAGCTTACTTTAAAGTCGATGCAATTGCCTGAAAGTCCTAGCTTTTGAGTTGCACTACTTTGGTCAAGTACTGTACAGCAGCGGCTGGTGTCGCACGGTTCTCAACTTTCTTGTCCTGCTCGGGAATCGAATCGGGGTCTAGAACGAAGGCTAAATATACAGCATAACTGCGGTGTGACTGCGGGTGCAGGTGGGGAGGAACTTCTCAAGTTCTCTACACTGGAATGTTGCATGCAGATGTTTGGGGTACTGTAACACAGTAATTATTATGACTCCTATCTAAAAGAAATCTCTGTTACTCCTAACGAACGAATGCCTTTTCCGGTCGTGCACCTTAGTTTCCTATTTCTAATGGTCTGTGATCTTTCGAGTGTTTTCAAAATCTCAGTAGTGGGAATTCTGCAAAATTGGGCAAAAAATGGCAGCGCGGCTCGTGCGTTATCAAAGAAGCATGTTTCTACCCAACAGCTTTATGTTAAATGTAGGGAGTGGATTTACAGGCACTAAAATAAGTGAAATAGGCAGGCAAAAGGCACTGAAATGGGCAAAATACGCACGTAAACGGGCACTAAAAATTTGCTAAGTAAACACTTAGAAATACACAATTTTAGTAAAATGACTCCCAAAATACACTATAAATGCACTATAACAAAATGACAATCATCGCAACATATTCTGCAACAAATTCGCCAAACACATACTATTTTGCGGTTCCCTAGCAGGGGCGGTTCCTCCATAAGGTGGCAGGTTTGCGCTACACCCACTGATTCTGAATGTACAACAGGTGCATTTTGTACATTAAAGCTGTACTTGTTTGCATTGTTTTATATACAAACATGTTTCAATTACGCTTATCGTCTGTAGCTGCCCATGACTGCAGAAGTCGAAATAAACAGTGATTAGCTGTAGGAGCCGCAGGTTTGCAGCGAAGAGTTAACCAAGATTTCGCCCAAATGTTGGCCCTCTGAGGGGTTTGCGGGAAGGTGAAGAGATGGGAGTGGCTTCTTAAACATTGCTTAAATGGAGGTTTATAAACCTAGCTCCTCCTACTCTTAGCAACGGCTATAGCGTGACCTTCAGGCTTAGCTTCTGTGTGCTCTGCTTTTCGAACACAGGGAGAATTTAATTAAATGTATGGAGGTTATTCAGAAGAGAGCTCTGTTAAACAACAACGCCACACTTGTTCATGCTTCTGGGTTTATGGCCACTTTGAAAGATTATAATTTTGTATTGTGGCTGTCTTTCTTCTACAAGATCATATTCCATATAGACATTTATACAATCAGCTGCAGAAACGAGACTGCAATGCCACATTTGCCATCGCCCAGCTAATCGCATTTGAAAGGGAAGTGCAAGAGGTAAGAAATAGCGTGGATATCGAGGAACACGAAGAAACTGCAATTAAGAGGAGAAGAATAGAAGATCATGATGTGAAAAGAGAAGCTCTTGAAGTATGTGACATTCTTAGAGATGCAAAGGTTCAGATTTAGCTTCACGGGGCATCTGGTAGCCTCAACTTTGTTTCATCAAGAGAATTTCTAAGACATTTCCAGAGGATTCCCTTAGAGAAACAATAAGGTTCTATCCTTTTATCATTGGAACAAAAATTCGTAGAGAACTGACTGTAATTTACAGTCGAGAGGAATTTCGTGGAATGTCCGGCGCTTTGTGCTTGATGGACTTCATTAAGGAAAACAATTTATGTGCTACATTCAGCGAATATGTCAAACTCGTCCGAGTACTGTTAACTATGCCAATGTCTACCGCTGAATCAGAATGCTTGCTGTTTCTCAACTTTAAAAAGAATAAAAGCTCTCCTTTGGAACACAATCTCACAGGACCGATTGTCAGCATTAGCAATGCTTTCAATTGAGAGAGATTTTGTTATGAAGATCAGCGATTTCAACGCAAAAGTTATCGATAGATTCGCCAGATCTAAGGAGAGTAGAGCAGAGAATCTGTATAAATAGGTGAGTCATTGCTACTCTGTATTTTTTTTTTCATTTGTGCACCACCAATAATTTAACCCACCAGCCGCCACTGTTCCCTAGGTGTAATAACTCTATATTTATTCCAAATTTCATAAATGGTTCCACAGCAAGTTAAAATAACGGATATTGCCCTATAATTAAAATACATATAAATCCACTTTACTAAGTAAGGACCATAATATGCAGAAAGGCGTGAAGTAATTAACTATGTCAAAAAACAAAAAATATGGGTTTTTTGGAAGGGTGTCTTAAGGGTGAAAATTGAAATATCTGAAGCTATTGTTAGATTCGTTTCAAATTTATACCATTTGCTTTTGCGATCGATCAAGAATGGAATCATACCAATTTTCAGCTTTCTAGCTACAATAGTTTCTGAGGAATTAACAGTTTATGTCTAATTTACGGACGATTTTCAAAATGTCCCACATATTGCAATTTTAAAAATCAATGCTTGGCGTATAAGATTCTGCGCCCATTTTAACCTATTAATGACCTATGCTTATGTGAAATATTTGCCTTCGCCATATCAACGAAGAGAAAAGATAATCATACCTATTTAACAATTTTTATTTTTCTAAGCGTTTTCAGTAAGAAGTAAGCATTTTTATTTTATTTATTTTAGGTTGCTTTACAAAAAAATTTACCATCGACCACAGTATAATTAGTACATTATTGAGATAACAATTAAACAAAGTGAGCATTATAATCCTTTTCACTACAAATAACAGAAATACAACAAAAGTAAATGGGTGCACTTAATATGCAGTTACCCTTACAGGCATGTTTAGAATTTCATACATATTAATAGAAAACTGCATCCTGTGGAACATTTTGAAGTTATAAAAATGTATAAAATATGGAATCTGAGAAATCTGTGGTTAAAATTACGTAATAGCAGCTAGGATACAGGTGTAGGGTTATTTAAATAGTCACGTGACGTTTTCTGTAGTGCCGATAAAAAAATATTATTGAAGTATGTCTATATTAATTTTAAGACAAAAACGAAGCTATATTTGGTATTGTTGTAAGTTTTGGGCCCATTTGCACAGATGTGTCTCCTTAATAAACCCCGTTTTGTATATCCAATGTGCCGCAGTAAGAAATTTCTCTTCCTCGAAAACTTTACGTTGAAATAAACAAATGCAAAAGCTATTGTCAAAATTACAAGCAGAAGAAAGCGGCTAAAAAGGCAGTTTTAAGCACTAATAAGCAGAATAGGCACAAACGTGTGAAATAGGCATTTATAGGCACTATAAAACTAAGAAAATAGGCTAATAATTGTAGGAAACATGCTTATAAGCCTATGTTTCTGAACAAAGGCATAAAATAGGCAAATAGGGCAAAATCCTTCCCCTTGTTATATGTAATAAACGAACTTCGAGAGAGAGAGAGAGAAAGAGAGAGAGAGAGAGAGAGAGAGAGAGAGAGAGAGAGAGAGAGAGAGAGAGAGAGAGAGAGAGAGAGAGAGAGAGAGAGAGAGAATAACTCAAAGACACAATTTTGGAGAACGTATCTTTACGTGCCATATCTTTTCAGGAAGCTGAATTTAATACTATTATTTTCAGGAAAGTACTACCAAACAAAACTACCGAACCATTTTGATTGCAATGCCAGGTGATAACATATTTACGAGAGCTATTTCAAAAGTTCTCAGAATAAGTTACTAAATAACAACTAATGTTATACAGAATATCTTTATTGAGAACTAAGTGTCCCTCCACCAACGCACTTGAGCCATTGATGTTCTAATGTCTTTATTTCATCCCGAAAATGAGATTACTCCAGGTTTGTAAAATACTCAACTCCGATATCAGTTCTTCATTTGAAAAAGATTTCCCTCCACCAAGGAGAGTTTTAAGCTGATGGCCGTATCATGTGAAAATGGTGGGTGTAGCAATAATTCATATCTCAGTACCTGAATTTTTGTACTGGCAATGACATGTGTGCCAGCGGACATTGTCTTAATGGAGGACTATGTTTTCGATACTAAACCTAGCCATTTTTCGAGTACTTTTTTGCTGTAAATAGTCCAGGAAATTAGCATACTATTCTCCCACAATTATCTGACTATCCAGAAGACAATCTATTAAGAGAAAAAAACAACGGAAAAACGGACTAACGTTTACGGATGATGACATTGCCTTTACTATCTTTGGTATCAAGTTTGTTTTCACTGCTACGACCATTGCTTTCTCTATGGGGCATAGTAGCGTATCCATGTCTCGCTAATCCACTATAAATTTAATCTGACAATAACACAGATTCATTTAATTAGAATTCCTTTTATCAAAAACATATAAAACAATGTCATAAACCATAGATAAAATTAAAATATCGTAAAATTAAAATCTTAAAGGTACATAACCTCTAAACATCTGTAATCACGAACCTGCGCAAAAAAACTTCTGTGGGTTTTAATCCTGTATTAATATACCAGCATCCACATATAAGATAATATTTTCCAACGCAGTTCTCCAGTGAAAATGTGATATCACCTTTCAGATATGTCCGTAGAGTATTAATAATTTCTCGCATTTTGAGTAGGCGATCCTCTAAAACTATATCGTGAGCTTTTGTAACAATTTCAAGGGTGATACATTTTGGTCAACCATTTAGTGCATCACCTTCTTAGTTCTCCCGAGCAAAGCTCTCATGGTATACTTGGAAAATGTATAGTGTATAGCGCCCGCTTTTAATATATGCGCCACTGCAGGCGGTAAAACTGATGATATATGAAATGAAAATGGAGCACCGGTGGAATGAGATGAAACCGGAGATCTCGGCGAAAACCCGTCCCAGCGCTGTGTTGTCCGCCACAAATCTCACTTTGCAGTCGCCTGGGATCGAACCCGGGTCGCCTTGGCGAGGTGCGAGTCTATCTTGGTGAGAGTCAAGCAGTCTAACCACTCACCCATGGCCCAGGCACAACAGTTGAACATGAAGGAGCAGTCTCCCGGTATGTCGCAAAAATCGACATGAACTTCATAAGCTTACAAGCATTTCTTTATGAAGTACTTTCTCAAATCTTGGTTTCTTATTTATTTATCTTTTTATCTTCAGAAAACTAACCGGCGCCCCAGAGCACTTATACACTACATCTTTGCTTAAGAATTATTACAGTTAATTAGTTTAAATTCGGATTGCTCAGGCAATGTTGACAATTTTGAGAAATATTGCAAATATTGTAAATAACTAATACAATCTATATCGTGCGCAATGGGCTGGAGTGTGGAGTTTTGTTTCCCAGTCCGGGTTCTGATTTGCCTATGAGGGTATTGATTTCAAGTCTCAGGTATAGGACCGCGGTCTGCCTAGTATCCTCAGGAATTTTATGCAATAGGCAGCGCAGACAGTCAGTCAAAGTTCTGCCTGGCCACATCCCAGTATACGTTTAGCTTCTTGTTCCAATGTAGGTCGTAAATGACGAAAAATGAAATAGTGAAATGACGTTCAAGTGACCAATGTAGGTCGTAAATGACGAAAAATGAAATAGTGAAATGACGTTCAAGTGAGCTCATGCGACATTCATCTTTCAGGATAAGTAAAACCTTATCCAAATAACTCACCGTGACCGAGATGCACTTAAAGTACTCGAGCACTTTAAATGGGCGGTAGAGACGCTAACCCCCAGCGCCCCAGAGGCTCACATCAGTTGAATGGCCATTCACCTGGCGTGTGTAAGTTTGCGTGTGGCCGATAGTGAATTCGCCTCTACAATCATGGGTTTGTTAATAAAATGTATCACTTCAATTCTAAGCGAATAAGCTGAGAGGTCCTTTCATTTTGAATAATTATGTATAACTGAAAAATCACAAGAAATAGATGAAGGCTTACTATAAAAAGATGAAAATAATCTTCAAATAATAATAATAATAATAATAATAATAATAATAATAATAATAATAATAATAATAATAATAATAATAATAATAATAATAATAATAATAATAATAATAATAATAATAATAATAAGAAGAAGAAGAAGAAGAAGAAGAAGAAGAAGAAGAAGAAGAAGAAGAAGAAGAAGAAGAAGAAGAAGAAGAAGAAGAAGAAGAAGAAGAAGAAGAAGAAGAAGAAGAAGAAGAAGAAGAAGAAGAAGAAGAAGAAGAAGAAGAAGAAGAAGAAGAAGAAGAAGAAGAAGAAGAAGAAGAAGAAGAAGAAGAAGAAGAAGAAGAAGAAGAAGAAGAAGAAGAAGAAGAAGAAGAAGAAGAAGAAGAAGAAGAAGAAGAAGAAGAAGAAGAAGAAGAAGAAGAAGAAGAAGAAGAAGAAGAAGAAGAAGAAGAAGAAGAAGAAGAAGAAGAAGAAGAAGAAGAAGAAGAAGAAGAAGAAGAAGAAGAAGAAGAAGAAGAAGAAGAAGAAGAAGAAGAAGAAGAAGAAGAAGAAGAAGAAGAAGAAGAAGAAGAAGAAGAAGAAGAAGAAGAAGAAGAAGAAGAAGAAGAAGAAGAAGAAGAAGAAGAAGAAAACAGTATATCTGTTTACTACTGCATTCCACACAAATTTCGAACCAACATTTCACTGGAAAGATATGCTTTCAGGACTCCGGTAAAATATGTCCGCGTATGGGTATGCGTTTATATCCTCTGTGCGTGTGCGTGTGTGTGTGCGTATGTGTGTGTATGGTGTGAACAGCATAACTCGAAAGCGTTATATAATAGAAGGAAGGGAATTACTAAGCCTAATTTTGTAATGTGTAGTCTACAAAATTTTATCTACGTTCAGAGTGTATGATATGCAATATATACTATACTTAATTACCCTCGTTCATTGTAGAAACGTTAAGATATCGATGATCTTCAATAAAGTGTATTTTACCTTTATTGAATTTGTGTTTTATGTTTCGATTTACTGTTTTGTGTTCTGTTATAATATAAGGTATAGGTTTAGTTGGCTAGTTACTACAGAGTAATATATCCCTTATTCTTAGAATAGTAGATAAAAATCATATCAGGCTCAAGAATTTTCCAAATACGGTAAAGTAAAATTTTTAATAAAGGTGCCCAAAACAAACTACCTTTACGTAGGAAAGTGTTTCTATATGTTTTATTTTCTCAAAAATGGTTGCAACGATTTTTGCTAAAATGCCATAAATTTAAGATATTTTATGAAAATATGATGTATATCTTGACTGTTCTGGATATAGGCTTTGAAATCCAATTCATTCGCAAGGAATGAACTGTCTTAATACTGGGCAATTCAGAAGAAATAGACAGGAAGTTGCTTCATGAAATAAATGTCTTTATAATACACAATTTATTTCAAATGTGCCCGCCTCGGTAGCGTAGATGGTAGCATGTCTGCCTCACGTTCAAGAGGTCCCGAGTTCGTATCTCGGTCAGGGTGAGTTACCTTGATAAGGTTTTTTCCGGTGTTTTCCCTTATCCTCACAGACGAATGTCGGGTAGCTCTAAGCTCCATGGACCCTGGACGCATTTGAGCAACATTTCACCCATTTCATTCACCGTCCGATATGACTTAACGTTGGAGGACGTAAAATTAATAAATATATATTGTGACTTTGTGGGTTCGTGAAATTTAAAGTCCAATTGCACAACTCAACAATGTTCTTTATTTCCACCGAATTACAGTCGGACACTTGCCGATTACACATATTTACGTAAATAACACAATTGCAATTCACCAGTTCGTCCGTCACAGGTCCACTCCATGCAGTTACGTACACTCCTCCGATGCGCGTACACAGTCCGTTCCCTCACTGGTCGCTCCTCACGCTGCTCGCCAAGAACTGAACTCACGTGCCACTGCAGCCCCTTTTATAGGAATATCGCTGTTTCTCGAAGTCTCTCGTTTCAGTGAATCACCGCGAAGGTTCCAGACGGCAGGGGGAGGGGGAAGAGAAGACAGCGACCAGTGACACTTCCCTAATCATCCCCTCAGTTAGTGACCGAGATAAATGTGTGGGCGTGACCCCAATGCCTCCGCGTCTGACCCTTTGCCGGCCGGTTCTATAGGGAGTTTCGACGTTCGGGTGACTATATATATTTCGAATGCATTTAATCTGCATCTGCCATTTTGGAAATATATTTTAATATTTATTTTAATTTTACAATACGTTGATTTTTACATTCTCTAAACAGTAAGTAGAGAACTAGAGAAGATACAGCGTTTGGAAGGGGTAAGTAATTAGCACCTCGAGCTGTCTTAGATCTTTTGTGCCTATGCCCCTGAGAGGGGTGAGTTAGAGGACAGGATTTATAGAGACCAAATTTTCTGACATGCCGTGTACTTTAGAACTTCCACAGACACTTAGAATCATCAAGTAGTCAACTAGAATGAAATGTTAAGAAAAAGAAGTGAGGAGAAGTTGAGTGTTTTTGCGTTCGCTAGCTACCCGGGAAAATCTCGAAAAACTCCATAGGTTAGGAAGGTCGACACTAGAATCGAATCTATGGCCTCCCAAATGCGTGTCACAGTGGCTACCATGTAAGCCATTCCACTGGATAGGAAGTGCAGTAAGTGCCGGTAAATGTAATAAAAGTTCTAGCTGCTTTCTATATGAACTTCTCTTACTTTTATATGTTTTAAACGATTTGTAAATGCACAAGCAATGTTTGACATAAGATTGTTTTTAGGGCTGTAAGTTCGCAAGTAATTTCTTTGTGATTAAATGGTGCATTGTAACATCCCATGGCCGGAATCCGCAATGATTTGTTTGTTTTTCTGGATAATTAAATAATCCATTTATGTCCATGTGTGTCAAATACTCACTGCAGACATGAACCACTGTTGCCTGCATAGGCAGTTACCGGCCCGTTTTAACCCGTAAAGCATGTTCCTTGTTGAGGTCGCGCGCCAGGATATTGAGATAGATATAACCAGGGGAAGAGTTTTTGTTCTGCCTTGCTGAAAAGAACCACTTAGGTTTAAATGTCTGTCGTCGCTCGCGTGCCTGCGTGCCTTGTCATGCCCCCGTGGAGAGCCCATTTCGTTTTTTTCTGGCCATTCACTATCTTATTATTACGCAAAGTGCATCAGTTCGTCCTTTGTTTTAAATGAAACGGTTCACCTGAATACTGGGATATAGCTGAGAAACCTACTCGTAGGTGTCGTGAATTTCGGGTATATTAGAGTTCACAGGATGTACGAGCACAATTACAATGGTTAGGTACCTGAGGAATATAAAAACCATTATTTCAAGAAATGTATCCTAGAACATTTGCTGATTTATTCCGAAATTTGCTTTCTAGAAAGATATAAAATGCAATGTTTGATAAGGACTTTTTTCCAGCCTCCCTACTCACGGTTTACCGTTATTGTTATTTCAGCATTATTATTTTGTTTTTGAGAAAGCGATCTCGTACCGATATTAAATTTTATTCTTACGCATTATTAAAAACTATTTCAGCTATATTAAAAGTTAACCACTGGCGCGACAGCCCTAAGAGGGCCCAAGCCTACCAACCCGACTGCCGGCCTCACGCCCACTTACGCACTGCAGAGGTGGGCGATCATCCAACCGATACGGGGAGGAGATGTAGTCAGCATCTTGGCATCTCCCAGCCGGAACGTTGGTTTTCGTGACCAGGTCCGCTTACCTAGCTTAAGCACCTCACTTACCTCACGATGCTGAGTGTGCACCGGAACTTAAAATCTGCACCCCATGGGTAGGATAGAACCCGGGCCGCTTTCCTTGGCCAGGGACCAAGGCATGCTACCTTAGCCCGCTGCGCCACGGCGCAGGACCTTTAAGCTATATACAACTCTTAAATCAGTAAAACAACGACTTTTGGAAGAACGAGGAACAGTATTTTTCTGTACTCTGTCTCAAACCAGGACGGTCCTGTTGTTAACATATGGGAGGGGACAGAGAGATACAGAGACATTGTAACGAAATGCTTTTCGACCATTGTTGGTGCAGGCAAATTTAAAGAGGCAATTACATTACGGTAAAAAAAATAAAGTATATATTGACTTCCTTCCACTAACCAGCGACTTAAGAACGTTCCGTTATAGTGACTCTCTTTCTTTTTTTCCCCTCCCACATGTTTACAACAGGATTGTTATAATGTGAGACAATATAGAACAGTCCCAGATTGCTCACCTCGTTAGCGTAGATGGTAGGGTTCGAATCTCAGTCGGGTGAGTTACCTGGATAAGGTTTCTTCCAGATTTTTTCCCCTTATCCTGAAAGACGAATGTCGGGTAACTCTAAGCTCCATGGACCCTGGGCCCATTTGAGCATCATTTCACCCATTCATCGTTCGATATGACTCAATGTTGGAGGACGTAAATTTAAAAAGAAGTCCAATTTTTTTAAACGTTGCTAAGTCCATGTTTATTTCCTAATCTGAAACATTTCAACATTGTATGTAATAGGAGCGCTGAACACCATTAATAAAATAGACCCTGTCTCCTATGTAATACTAAATGACCAGAATAGTTTTTCCATATAAAAATATAGAATTTGAACATATTAGTTAAAGACAACTAAGTACAAACTTTCAGACATACATTTACATTACATTTCCAACAAAGCTACAAAATTCAAAACATTTGAATTACTCTTCTTTTATTCTGATTCCGTTGGATGATGGATTCCTTGTGATTTTATGTATTATCATCATTATAATTATCCTCGTCATCATAATTATTAGTGTTCTTTCTCCATGTGCATTTTTTTCGTGAACTATAAACAGCAGATGAATTCCATACGCATTATCTTATTTTGAACAAAAGCGTCTGGTGTTACATTCATGTGGTGCTCTACCCATTATAGTTTACTTTTACTACATCTCTTCTTATAAATTGTTCTTACGAAAGGCATTCTTCTGTCCCCTTCATGCTAACCGGAGATAATCGTTTGTTGAAATAGCTTTTTGTTACATTTATACCCCATCTTTAACTGCAATGGTCATATCGGCGGCCGTTCTCCTTTGGAACATATCCAAGGTGTTAACTCTTGTTCGGTTGGTTTAATCATTACATCACGCACACATTCGCAGTCTCATTCGTACTTCCAGACTCTGGAGAAGATGAGGAATTATCTTTGACGGAGAAAAATTCCCAACCCCACCGCCGGGAATCGTACCCGGGACCCCTAGCACAGCACGAAGGTTCTCTACCAACTGAGTACCAATATGGGTACCAGGGCGATAGAGATTTTGAAGCCATAATAAACGTTTAACAGCAACTATTCTTAAGTTGGCTTTCAAATTACATACTTCGCGAGAAATTAAATATGTGACTTTGCTCTTTGAACACGTATGGTGAAGTATTATAGTATTCAAATTAATAACCTATATGCGAATGTGGTTAAAAGCGCAAAGAATTAAAGAAATGGAGTTTGCATTTAACAAGTGTTCATAGTTTAGGAGTTATACAACATTATACAGAAGTAATTCAGCATGAAGGGACCTTTAGAAGTTATTTGTAGAATATTCAAAATATACGTTTTATTAGTAATGCAAATGCTTTAGGTAAATGCTAATGTAATCAAAGAACGGCTCAGATAAAGGAGTCGCAGGAGAAATATGGGTTGCTGGAACGATCGCCGCAAACATCAGAGATGCGCTGAGTTGCCTAACTTTTACTGACTTGATCACCCGGTTGACAGGCGCTCACGGCCAGGGGGCAGCTGAAAGACTTGCTTCCACGGGAACCGAGGAAAACTCGACCGGACAGTGGGGCTAACATGGACACCCTCTGGCGGAGCTGAGAAGAAATTCCAACGCACAAACCTTTGCACCATCTGCCCATAGCCCCGGAGTCAAGAGGGAAATCAAATGAGTTAAATTGGGAAGCCAGTGATAGGCACAAGCAATCACCTTATCGATCAGGGAGAACCCCGCCTCGATAGCGTAGATGGTAGCGTGTCTGCCTCACGTTCAAGAGGTCCCGGGTTCGAATCCTGGTTAGGGTGAATTACCTGGAAAAGGTTTTTCCGGGGTTTTCCCTTATCCTGATAGACGAATGTCGCGTAACTCTAAGCTCCATGGCTCATTTGAGCATTATTCACCTACTCCATTCATCGTCCGATATGACAATGTTGGACGTAAATTACCAAAAAAAAAAAAAAAAAAAAAGTTCAACATTGTGTAATACTTGTTACACCAACATGTACGTTGTGATGCTGATTAAAGTTGACAATGAGGCATTGCCAGCATGCAGTGCACTGTGTTGCTCAGCGCTAAGCGAGCTGACTTTTAAAGTGTTTGGAATAATCCAGCTATTTTTTCGTTTAATTTACGTCCTCCAACGTTAAGTCATATTGGACGATAAATGGAATTAGTGAAATGATGCTCAAATGCGCCCGGGGGCCATAGAGCCTGTCATTCGTCTTTCGGAATAAGGGAAAGCACCGGAAAAAACCGTATCCAGGTAACTCACCCTGACCGAGATTCGAACTCGGGACATGTTGAACGTGAGGCAGGCGTGCTACCATCTACGCTACCGAGGCGGGCATCCAGCTATTATTGACGTATATCACAACAGAATATGAAGTTGTAATAGTATAGTTGTATCAAAAGTAAACTGGCGCCGCAGGTGAGTTTCCAGTCTCCTGAAATCGAAAGAGACGCGTTTTTGGAATATACCGGTGCCGTTCTTAGTTTATGTAGCGATGTAACAAAGCGGGAAAATGTGGTGACTATGATTGGAGGGAGTAGTCGCACTATTTTATTCCCACGTGAAAAGCATGTGTGCTGTCAGTGAATTTCTATGCAAACTTGTGCTTTGAAAAGCTTTGACATTAAATGCAAAGGTGTGTGTAATGCGGAATATATTTTTCCTTTTGTACATTAAAAATAACAATGCTTACAACAATTACTTAAATATTTGATTTCTTCACATAAGCCTCATTATAAATTAAAAGCTAAGACATGGGTCCTTTTGCGCAATAATAGTCTAGATAACTCCGTGTAGTCACTTTGGTAATGACTTGAAAGTTCTACTAGCATGTAACTGAAAAAAAATAGGCATACTGTACATACCTAATAGGAATCTGACAACGGATGAATTCCTTAAGTGACCTCCCCTTCAGAATTTTCTTCGATAATTCCTGCGCCACAACAATATACCTTGACGCTCAACAATTACATTTTTCTGTTTCTCTTCACAAATTCAAAATCCAAGTCGTGAAGAATGGCGTGGAAGCTACTTTTTCTAAGGCTTGTTTGTAGCTTGAAACATTTTTCTAATTGTTGGTGGCTCATTTCTTTCAAAGAAGCTAGGCATCTTGCAATGAAAGGCACTTTTAACAAATTCATTACATTTACCTTTCACAATTGTCTTCTTTTTCGATGTTTTCTCGGGGTAGAAAGCCCGCCCTCTTCCACAACTTCGCTTCGAGCGGCGCTGATACCCCGATTTATTCTGCTGACAAATTAAATCCTCCATTTATAAAATCGGGTATCTTTCATGCAATTTTCAAAAAATGTTCAATATAATTAGTTTTTCACCGCTTTTTAATGGTTCTTCTCTGTTATGTTTCACGTTGTACGAAAGCATCCATGACGTACAACTAATCTCCCACTTTCTCCTGCTTTTAAACTCTAAGCGTAGCATGCACTCTGATAAGTTACACACATATATATCAAATATATACCAAATACTAATTAATTATTGTTTGACTGTTGAATTTATAATAATGTGAAGTTGTTTACATATTTTGCATTAGATTTAAAGCATTTAAAAATGCAATATGAACTATGTTTTCCATCAGCAGAGAGTTACAAGGCTAAACAGCCAATGATGTCACATACGTACACGTGCTTTTGTTTACATTGCTACATAAACTAAGGACTGCGCGCGCTGGTATTTCTTTCTTTTTTTAAGTTTACGTCCTCCAGCGTTAAGTCATATCGGACGGTGAATGAACTGGGTGAAATGATGCTCAAATGTATCCAGGGTCCATGGAGCTTAGAGCTACTCGACATTCGTCTGTAAGGATAAGGGAAAACCCCGGAAAAACCTTAATCGGGTAGCTCGCCCTGATATTTAGATTCAGAATACTCCAAGAAAATCTCCCCAAACCAAAGCCTCCTTTCATGATGAAAAAGATGATAAGATTCGACTTTTTTTTTTTCTTTTTGTAATTTACGGACGATGAATGGAATGGGTGAAATGCTGCTCATATGGAGCTTAGAGTTACCCGACATTCGTATTTTAGGATAAGGGAAAACCTCGGTAAAAACCTTATCCAGGTAACTCACCCTGACCGAGATTCGAACTCGGGACCTCTTGAACGTGAGGTAGACATGCTACCATTCTACGCTACCGAGGCGGGCTAGATTAGTTTTATTTTGTCAATTACATACTTGAATCAATAAACAATGCCAATCACAGAAAAAACATTATAAAATCAACAGCAGTATATAATGATACACTCAGCAATGCAGTTCTGCTCCTGCTTTTAAATATGTGCCAAACTGTTTTCTGAGGAAGCAAATTATTAAATTAGGTAATAGGATAATATGAAAAAAATTATTTTGTTATATGTATGTATTTAATTGATACACTGTAGCTATTACTAGTGGGGGATTTATGAATTGAGTCATTAGTTGTAAACTAATTTTATTTTTTATTTGATATTATAGAGGCAAAGGCGAACGAACATGGAGGACGGTTTAGGTATAATGAATTTAACAAACAGTGGTTTACAATTTGTAATCAAATTAATTCTGTAAAAGTTTATCTCTACTGACATGAAGTGTACAGAAAAATAAGTTAACACATCAGATTTTCCCGTTAATGTCTATAGTGGAGAAATGTGCATGCTAATTCTTTTGTTTTCGACAGCTTTTCCCTTCACCTCCACGCATCAGGAATTTCCAATTCAGAGCATAAGTGAACATCTCTGTTAAAAGCTACTTTCCGAGTAGCAGAAAAAGTCACCCCTGTGTAAATAAATAATAACTGTCGAAAAGTAAGAGCCAGCAGGTTCTTGTTAGTGTAGGGAGTTTCTAGCGCCGAGATTTTTGTGCAGTGTTCCGCAAATAGACACAAAGTCACCGGATGGGAGGATTCCAGTTCCCTCCCTTCCTCCGATGAGGTTCACTGCGTACACTCCACCGGAAGTGGCATAACGTTCCGAGTTGCTCTGGTTCAAGAACTTCGCAAGTAGCTCACACCTGAACAAACTCTCAACATGCAGCTGAGGTAACAAACTCAATTCTGTTCACCTACATTGATTCCTATCAATAATTCATCCAGACCGAGGCCAACAGTTTCAGAAATTTCATAAAATAACCTGAAAGATGTCGAGTGTTGTAATTATTCTATCTTCAGGAAAACGACTTATTCCACACTTTTGCAAAAATAGCTCTTTACACACTTCATTGCTACAATTGGTATAAAAGAGGCTGAAGCGATAGTAATATGTTTAAAAACCGGAGTGCCATACCCAGTCTTTGATACTTCATACACCACGTAATACGAGAAACAAAACAATAATGACCAAGAAAATAACAAAAAATCTTAAATAAAATTATTCGAAAACTCGAATCAGTAGCAGCAAATCTATTGGAATTCACTAATGCCAAGGAGGGGGGGGGGAATAAAATGAATAGGCCTTTTAAAAAGATATTTGCTATCGTGTAAATGTAGTGGCAAAAAATATTTCTCTGTTTTGTTTACCATAGAGTTAGCAAAACTTTCTTCATCCAACGAGTCACCCCAGTCAGACAGCTTATGATAAAAACAACTGAACAGCTAAATTGAGAGCGATCAGCACCTGAGAGTGTCGTTTTCCTCCTTGTCTATGAAGTGTTAGGCAGAACCACATAAAAGTATTTGAGAGTACTTTCAGGAGCTATTTGTATATAATTTAAGAGATATATTTTATTATTTAAGCAAATAATCGTAACATATAAGATTTGCACGGAAATGTTAGCTAATTTGAAGAAAATATAAAATAAGAACACTTTCAATGTAAAGGATAATTTGCAGTAGGCATTTTTTTGCGAATTTTCCTATGCATCCTTAGAAGTCGCTGGTCGCTGAGCTTAAACGTCAAGTTGGTACTACATCCGACTTTTCCCTTTTTGAGTTTCGCTCTTCTCGCATACGTAGATAAATGGCTGAGATGGAAATGGTGGGTCGATTCTACGAGTACCTATAACCTTTTTTCATCTTCTTCTCTCTTTTTCTTAGTAGAACTCTGATGAAATAATGCTTCTTCATCTACCGTATGGTACAGAGAGAGAGAGAAAGAGAGAGAGAGAGAGAGAGAGAGAGAGAGAGAGAGAGAGAGAGAGAGAGAGAAATGTCTTGATAATATAAAAAGAGAATATCTGAACAAGCGAAGAGGAAATGAATCGTGCCCCGGCCAGGAACATTAGAGATGCGAAGAAGACCTCTCTAACACAAAAATAATCATATCAAACATTGTGCGTCCTGGAAAAGTAAAATATGGGCTTATACCATTTTTAACGAAGGTGTGTAAGGTTTCAATAGATAAACATGAAGAAAATAGACTAAAATGTTTTCATTTATTTTTCCAAAATAAGAAAATAAAAAAGATCAAAGTATAAAGTGCATATTTTAATGTGAATGTATACTTTATTCCTAAACTTTTTATGGCAAGTTCACATTAGATTCATAAAAGCAAATTAATATGGTTTAATAGGTTAAGTTACATGAATATTTGGAAACCACCCTTCATTAGAAAAGTAAATATTAATAGTAAAAGAAGCAGTGCTGCAAAACATTAAAATGAAAAGTAGTCTAAGAGGAAAGTACGATGAATTTTACAAAATATGAAGTAATATATAGGCCTTCGTGAAATATTAAACTTAAAATATGCACATTGAGTTCCACACACCATACAGTTATCATAAATTTTCAGAAATCTTTAGCATTGATTCAGAACATGAAATTCCATTTGTGTCCTTTTACAATTATCTAATAACCTTAATGTAGCATCCCAACAGATTATCGCATAAACATGTAATTAGTGTCCATGCAAGTAAAATTGAAATGTTTAATTCAGGGTTTTAAATGGACAATTCTTTAATGGAACATCTGACTCCAAATAGTGTTCTAGATGATAGCCACTTAATATGTTATTGGCATTTTATAATCTCAGATAAATATGGCTTAAAGGGTTCATATTATATAGACTGATTTTCTGAACCTTTGGTTTAATCTGTTTTGACAGTTCTTATAGTTGTGTTGATTTATAGTTTATAGTTTTCTTACTGTTTATGGTACTGCTTATGGTACCACTGGTGATTTAACACAGCAGGAAAAGAGAATTTGAGAAGGAAGCGTTTCAGGTGTGAGTTTAGGTTATGTCCTAGACATTTCTTAGTTATAAAGACTATGACAATTATGATAAAACCTCAGTGAAAGGTTGCAGTCCTAGCGCTTAAAAGGCGGGCCCCCCCTTAATGGATCAACGTTCTGAGCAACCGGATTTATTGGAGGTTCCAACATGCTATTCTAACCATTGTAAATGACCTAGGAGATAGTTATTATTTCCTTTTTGAATCGTCATATTTTATTCTCATAGTTTTCTCATTACTTTCACAACAGTCCTTCCTCAGAATGGACTAGAGACTATAGTTGCTCTCTGGTTAGGGATAACGGCTCAGTTCGTGGAACTGAATGATAAGTAACAGCTGACGTTCAAATAGCTTTAGCAAGTGTGGTAAATCTCAGCCCTTGTCTAAGTAGATTAGATGTTCCGAACAATCGAGTCATTCATTATTTACTTTTGTATGAAAATGGGTCTAAGTGCATCTTCGTTGCTAAACAACATTCATAGGGCCTCTTCCATGTTCCATGACCATTGTAATCATCGGTACTTTTCTCGGAATTGTCACATCCACCCTTTATGAAGTCGACAGTTGTGAATGACCAATGCTATAGAACGTAGATAGAGTCAACATGAAAAATTCAATGTCTTAGCCGGGATTTGAACCACAGATCTCCTGGTTTCCGTCCAGTCACTCTAAACCATTGAGCTACCATGGCCAACTTACCGTCATGACACTAAATTATTCATTTGACTCGTATATTTCCCCGGTAAACCACTACTCAAATGGAGAATTTAATGTCATGACGGCAAGTTGGCCATGGTAACTCAATGGGTTAGAGTGACTGTACGGAAACCAGGAGATGCGTGGTTCAAATCCCGGCTATGGCATTGAATTTTTCATGTTGACTCTACCTATCAAAAACCTAGGCCTATACACGGCTAGTATGAAGAAATGATTACTTTCCATCAGTTAGCTACAGAACGTTTTCCTCGACTAGATCAAATAACAAACTGTTCCATCTTTTGGCTATTTCATACGATTGAGGAACAGAGCATGTGCTCAGCATCATATTTTGATCGCAACAGAAATGTTACAGAACCACATTATATATATGAAGTTGCGAAATTGTAGTCTCTCATTTTTTTCCTCTTTTGAAATCTACGTCCTCCAGCATTAAGTCATATCGTACGATGAATGCAGTGGGTGAAATAATATTCCAAAGAGCCCAGGGTCCATAGAGCTAGCCATAATTCATTTTAGGATAAGAGAAAACCCCGCAAAAACCTTATCCAGGTAACTCAGTCTGACTGAAATTCGAAGTCGGGACCCCTTGAACGCGAGGCAGGCTATATATCTGTATTACTATCACTGAAGTGAGTCCTATAATTGCAGTATGGGTAATGCCAACACAGTGCTGAGTTCTAAATTGGCAAGATATTAAATGTGCTCAGGTTGAAGCCCCTCCTAATACGATTGCTGTAAACAATGGCCGCTTAAAGCATTATTATTCTGTGTTAGCTATTACAGCAATATCATCCCCTCAAGCTCATATCTTTTTATTTCGTGCTCACCATCTCATAATTACATTATCTTAAGCCTTAAGGTTCAAATGAATCACTACAGTGGAATGATCTCACAATGGCATCGATTTCCATATCAACGATTCACGATGACAATAGGCATCTTAATCATAAAATGGTTTGATCGATGCCATAGAAGAAGAACTGATGAATTCCATTCACTTGACTTTCTCAACCAATAACCTTTAGTTTTATATAACTACTACAAAGTATTCTTACAGAACCCTAATCTTTTACCAGTTGCTACTTTTGTACTTTAAAATTCCTTTCAGTCCTTGATTAAAATTATATGATGATCGGTAGTTCAGTATGGTCCTTCTTTACAGAGGTTGCTTCCATTTTCCTGCATATGCCTTGCTTTTATCATTTACTGAATATATTTAATTCTGTTTCTGCATCTCCATTGGGTACTTCTAAACTGTGTATTCCACTTTTATCTACTCGTATTTCATATTAATCGAAGTAAACCTCTGCAGAAGTAGCTATTACATTTCGTTTTAGGTGTGTATAATACAGAAAGCAGGTTCAATATTTGGTAACTCTATAAATGTTAGCCTTGAAATTTGTCCTTTTTGTGATAACACGAGGGACAATTATATAGAGCATAACTTTAGAAAATTGGAAACTTAAAGAAAAACTCAGACCAATAGGTAATAACAAATATGTCGTATATATACCAATATGTCTTGTATACATCAGAAAAAAGTTATTTGTCTTCATTTTCTGTGAGTAAGTTATTTATATAGGTATATATTCTTTGCAAAGGACATTTTTAGATGGAGGAACAGTTTGCTTTTCTTTTTGAAGATCTTCTTGACTTACCTGAAAGACTTAAGTGTCAAGTTCGGTATTCATATGCATTTCATTTTTGAGTTATATGTTTACACACACACAAACACACACACACACACACACACACACACACACACACACACACACACACACACACACACACACACACACATGGATGATTTCTAAAAATGTTTTTTGGAGGGTTCAGGGGACCTCGAAGTATATACGATACTTTCCGTGAAATATTGACATCCACATTTTTTAAATTAATGCTTTTTTTTTCTTGTTCCATTTATACCCCGCCTTTAACTACTATGGTCATATCGGCGGCCGTTCTCCTTTTGGAATATACCGAAGGCGTTAACTCGTTATCTTTTGGTTTTTAATCATTACATCACGCACACATTCACACTCTCATTCATACTTCCAGACTCTGTGGAAGATGGGGAATTATCTTGGACGGAGAAAAATCCTCATCCCCACCCCCACCGCGGGAATCGAACCCGGGACCCCTAGCACGGTAGGCAGGTGCTCTACCGACTGAGAATGCTTATATTATTTATTCGGGGAAAAGCCATATTTGAGGGATCAAACATAGAAGGAATACAATAGTTCCTCTATTTACTGTACTTAAGTGCGTAGTGGAGAAATTAATAATGCACAGTTAAATAGTTTCTGAGAAAAGATATATCTGAAAACCAAAACCATATGATGCTTTCTCATTTAAATAGACAGCTTGAAATATTCTTTAAAGTACGAGGGCTGTTCAATAAAGAATGATCCTAATTTCTTTTACGGTCATAATTTTTCGCACTAAAGTTCAATCTTATTATATTCTGTTACCTTAATGTGAAACAAATACGCCGTAGTAGTTTCATTGTTGGTACTCCTGGTTCCCGCCTGTGAGAACCACGGAAGTTCAGACGTGTTCAGTGCAGCCTACCGCTGCAATGGAGGTAACATGCAGTTAAAGTTGATGTTAGAGGAAGATCCGGAGTTTCTTTAAAACGTAATCACTGCTGATGAAACTTGGCTACATCATTTTTATCCTGAGAGCAAACAGCAAAGCCCAGTGTGGAAATCTCCTTCATCACCAACCCCCAAAAAAGCAAAAGTGGTTGCTTCTGCTGGGAAAGTTATGGTCATCTCATTCTTTGATATTCATGGAATTGTTTATCAGATGTCCTACCTACACACACATCAGTAACTGGACAACACTACAGGGATGTCCTGAAAACATTGCAAGTCCATATCAGGCGCAAAAGACCACATTTCCGTGAAGCAGGCTGGATGCTGCACCACGATAATTCACGGCCGCATACTGCCAATGTTGTTGCTGAATATCTTGCAAAAATCAACGTGAAGTGCATCCCTCACCCTTCCTATAGTCTGGATTTAGCCCCATGTGACTTTTCTCTATTCCCTAACTTGAAGAAACGCCTTCGCCATCATCAGAAGCAGTGGTGAAGGCTGAGGAGTCGATTTTAAAGGATCTCTCAGAAATGGTTTCCAGCATGTCTTTGAAGAGTGGCAGAAACGCTGGTACAAGTGCATCGCATTCAGGGAAGACTATTTTGAGAAGAACCATCAAAATTATGAGGATGAGTAAAGGTACGTTGTCAAAAAGAATTGTGATCATTCTTTATTGAGCAGCCCTCGTAAATATACATAGGAACCAGGAGTTAGAAAATTAAATTTCATATTTCTTTATAGATATAATAGTAATTATAGGAAAATACAGAAGGCTTAAAAGTTGGTCGTTATGTGATGGGTTTGAAATTCCAGACCACAAAATGGAAAATAATATGTATTGTACAAGTATAACTTTCTATAATATTTTGAAAACTATTCTTACAAATGTTATTCTTCTATCTACTTTATGTTAATCAAGATAAATGTTATCTTTCTGCTAATTTTGCTGTTGATGCAAAGGAAATATAAAACACCGTTCTTTTTGCATTTTCAGAAGATAGGAAAATGAATGACCCCCATTTGAGAAAAGTATAAACATCTTAAAATTCAAACAAACAACAACTAATACCTGTAAATTGTTTAAAAATGAAAAAAATCAAATATATTTAACAGTCTGTCTACTTTGTCTATCCCTTCCGGTATAACAGTTGTGTAAAAGTTATCCAGAGGACTCCTGAGGGCATTACTAGAAAACGCAGAATATACTTTTAATTTGTAAAGAAGGTATATTTCTTAAACATGGAATTTTAATCAAAATCGTTGGAGCCCTTTTTGATAAAGTCAATATTTTCGAAAAATGTGCATCCTCGGGTATAACGCAATAATTTGTACTGTAGGTGGGTCCCGGAAAAGCAACAACAAGGTCTCTTAAAGAGATTAAATATTTAGACAATATTTGCGATTTGTTTACGCTATCTCTTAATACACTTTTTAAAGTGCATGAATACTTTAATATGTTCCTGTGACATACTCTTTGTGTCCTATTTCTACTGTAAGGAGAATAATACATCAACATATTCTTGAAGAATGGAACCAACAATGGCTAACAACTCCAAATGGAAGTTTAACAAAAACATTATTTTTCCCTAGTGTATATGACAGAGGAAAATGTGAAACTCTTGTACCAAATTTTGTTTTGACACAATTTTTAAGTGGACATGGTAAATTTGGTGAATACTTATCACGTTTTCACTTAACATCCAACCCCGAGTGCATGTGTGGTGAAGAATTTCAAACTGTGGTTCATCTCCTTTTCTGTTGTCCCATTTTCTGGAGAGAAAGACAAGAATTAATATTCAAGCTAGACTCTCTAGTAACTGAATTTTCTGCTCCGCTCACATCTTTGCTAATGAAGCCACAACAGTATAAGTACTTCATGATGTTTATAAACTCAGTGTTTAAACGTCTGAAATAGTTTAAATTAATATGCATCAGATTAAAACATATTTTCTTCCTTCCAGTATTTAAAATATTCTTGTTAAAATTGTGTATTTTTATGTGTCAACTCTAACCCTAATATACCACTGTGTAAAATAGGGTTCATAAATCTGGATAAAAAAATACTTTAATATGTTTTCTTCACCATCATTGTACTATAGAGCTACTCTCTTGTGTAAAGTCATTGCGTGTTTGCTCCCAACTTTAAATAGCCTATGCTATAAAAATAGGCATTAAGGAGGAGCTACCGGATGAAGTATAACCTCGAACCACAAAGTTTCCTGTTGCAGGACTGGACAAAGAGGAGGAAAGCTACTCCTGGGAAATAGCACTATGCATGGTTTAAATCGCTGCACCAGGAAGCGGATATTGGTAAAAAGTGGTGACCATATCAGGGAAGAGCTTGCGGTTAGACGGAAAGAACATGATATACCAGCATGGTTAACAAAAACACATAGGATGACATATCATATCTCCCTGGGAAACCCTCATATGTGAATAACCCACATGATGTAACAGAGTAGCTGGTCTTGGTCTCAGAAAGGTGTCGAAGTGGCACAGCTAGATTTCGCTACGTTCACTGACATTCGTAGTGCATCCATAAACACTGTTTCATTCTTTTGTGTGAAATCCGAAACGGTTATGTATATGTGGTCGTTTTCAAATGATCGGCGGCACGATTTCAAATATCTACTGTTTGTTTCCTTTTGGAATTACTTTTAATTTCACGAAAAACAGTCTATTAACAGTCGCATCGTAATCTTTTTTCACAGTTCACAGATGTGAAAATACACATTTATAAAGCCATTTTGGTTAGCTTATGCCATTTTCTATTTAAGAGTATATTTCTTTCGACTTTATGTCATTATTGTGTCATTTTCTTCCTGATGCGTTTTTGTTTAGCCATTTTCTTACACTTAGATTGATTTTATATTTTTATATTATTAGCATCTTACGTAAAGTTATGTTCAAACAGTAGTAGTTTTACTGTTCATCCGAGAAACAAGAGCAACTTTATCCCTTAACTTGGATTCTCAGAAAAACAAAACCATTCCTTTATTGTATTACTGTTATTGTGCATATGCTGTTTCCAATATGTTTGTATTGAAACATAATGTAAGTTTTGTTTGTATATACATGGTCGCTCATGAACTAGTTGTTCATGCGACCTAAAATAAATAAATTTAAAAAAGCTGTTCCTATTTAAAATATAGTCTGAAAAGTATCGCTTGAGATTGGAAGGAGGGTAACGTGTGCGGAACAGTTGTGAAATTTATGTACCAAACGTTACTCTTATATCCAGTTTTTCTACAGCAGTTGAATCCGTGTATAAATTAAGTGGCAACTTTCCGAATACTGTGAAGGGGTAGAGCCAGACTGAAAAATTCAATGCCATAACCGTTATTTGAACCACGGATCTTGTGCTTTCCGTCCAGCCACTCTAACCATTTGAGCTACTATGGCCAACATGCCGACATGACACTAAATTCTCCAATTGACTCGTGTAAACTCGTGTGAACACGAGTCAGTTGCAGAATTTAGTGTTATGTCGGCACGTTGGCCATAGTAGTTCAAATGGTCAGAGCGGCTGGCCGGAAACCAGAAGATCCGTGGTTCAAATCCTCGCTATGGCATTGAATTTTTCAGTCTGGCTCTACCCCTTCATAGTGCGTCTTACACACGGCTAGTGTGAAAGAACAATTAATTTCTGAATACTGGTTTTAATAAATTAAACAAATATTAAATTTAGATATATTTCGTAATATTTAATTTTAAACATATTAATAATTTTAAAGGCAATTTTTAAAACATGTTTTGGTCATTAATGTTCGGGGTTGATAACTTAATAATGGTTCCGTAACCTTCAATTGTAATTGTTCAAGTAGACTGTATGGGGCATATACGACTTACAACATTTTATTTGCAATAAAATGGTGTTTTATGATAATAAGTAACCTCATCCCGTTAAGCACAACACAAAAATAAAATACCAACTCCAGCACACTCAGAAAAAACTTCTTGCTGTATATTTGCTTCAGCCGCACTTTTGTGTACCTTAACGGATTTATTTTTGTAAAATCAGAGTAAAACATCCTCTTTATAGGGAAGTAAGCTGAGCGAACTGACGCCGCAGTATCGTATGCTACTAGCTTTCTGGAGGTTGCGGGTTCGATCCCCGTCGACCGCGTGCTCTGACTTGGTTTTTTCTCAATGAACTATCAACAATTGTTAGGGTCTCTTGAGTTTCTCTCCCTTCATCCGTTCCTCTTGGTGTTGTGAACCACAAGATCTGCATAGGTCGCAGTGCACCGTATCCTCCTGCGTTGTCTATCCCTCACAGAGGCTGTCTTAGGTAAACTGTATTTCAAATTCGGGCACAAATTTTGTTACTTGCTGAGACACATTATCTTTAAATAGATAAGTACGCCAGTTTTGAAAACCTCACTGTTTCCTACGGATGCTAGAGTAATAACCAAATATGCAGTGAACTTCTATTTCATTCTTATATTTCAGTGAATTATTTGGGAATTCTCAATTAGTCCAGACTATCATATCATAGTAGTATAGGCAATTCTGATAGGTTAGTCCGCCGCCAGATCTGGGAATGCACCGGCATCCCGCCAGCCGCGTTCTTGAAACGACCCACTCAGGCCGGCTGGGAAACCGGGTACTGTAGACCCACAACAAATAAGCAAGCTTGGGGAATGTGTAACGTAATCACTATTGCTGTCCCAACGGTGTTTATGCTCGCTTTCCCAGTATGGCAAGGATGCTGCATTCCTTTAAAATACGCAAGTGTTGTCACATAACTCACCGTTGCATAATACATTTCACTAGTTACTGCAAGAAATATTAGATCTGGCAGCATGGGTGACTCATATGCATTCTCACACACTCATTTCCTTGTAAACAGATCCACTAACAGAGCAGTTAAACTGTTCAAGACCCTCTCCCCTTCATTCGTCGCTTGCCTTCTTGTCGTGGGTATACAGTACTGTCCCACCGTAGGGCGAAGGTTTACCAGGAGCATATCTGTCGTGCGCCGCCGAGACACCCGTCGACACTTCTACCCTAAAAAAAATCACCAGATGAGAGATGCAATAATAATGATGAAATAAAATTATAAGGGGGGATGTAACTAACCCACACAGCATTTGCCTTGCGACTGGGGGAAACCTTCTAAAAACTCATGTTTCAGGTTATAGAATCGAACCGGGGCCTCCCGAATACGGGTAACAGATGAAACCGCCTGCGTCATTCCACTCGGTTACAATACTGTAATGATGTTTAATTTTAGGAATTTTATTTAGCCACGCTGCTATAATTAGTTTACATTTATAATAATTTATTGCACAATTTCCTGACATTGAAATTACTTGCAGAATCACAAATCGCGTTAAATATACGTAATATCTTAAGAGTAAATGTGATTACTTTGATTGGTTCAGGTACCTTTTCACGACAGTACAGTGGCAGATTGTGGACATGGAAACCTGAAGTTCCGTAGTTCAAGTCAAGCAGTTTGGAAAAGGGTGTTTTCAGTACTATTTTCACTTTTTCTTCAGTTTGAATGCTGTCAATAACTTAGAGTACAGATATTTACTCTTTATAGCAGTATTTACGCACCTTATGCTGGACACTGAAGGAACACCGATATGCGTAACCGAAATGAAATGAAACGTATAGTGTTTAACGCCCGCTTTTACTACATACGGCACCTCAGGCGGTGACACTGATGGTACATGAAATGAAGATGGAGCACCGGTGGAATGAGATGGTGGGGGAAACCGGAGGTCCCGGAGAAAACCCGCCCCAGCGCCGTGTTGTCCACAACAAATCTCGCTTTGCGGTCGCCTGGGATCGAACCCGGGCCGCCTTGGGGAGAGCCAAACGGTCTAACCGCTGAGCCACGGCGCGGCCATGTGTAACCGAGGTCTGCAATTCAAATTATCTCTAGATGGTCCTCCTTGAATTAAGGATTTTTTCTAAATTCATTTAGTCTTTACAGCTGACAACGGGTCATAGAAGTTTTGGACACTTTACCATTTGGAAACATAGATAATTATATTATATAAATAGTAGAGTTCAGATCTCCCTTCAGTAAGTGGAAGACGTCGTTCTTTTTCCGACTGCATTGTAAAACACTTTCAGTTTGTAACTCGGGATAATAGTTTGATTTCCCCTTCGTTATTGACATGGAGCTCACGGAAACATAGAAGGGTAAATTATGCAGATTTTATAAGAGAAATATTTACAGAAGGGGACGAGTCAACAAAGAAATCCTTAACTTTGAAGATGTGCAAATAGCATCACATCCAAATGCATAGGAAGTGACCTGCAGGAATAACGGTGTTTTGTAGGAAGTGACGCATGTTGCGTGTTGTGAGTAGGCCGTTGCCACCATTGAATTTTAGAAGCGCATATCCAATTCAAGAAAGGCATTACTTATCTGCGATTTAAGGAACAAAAAGGTGTGCTGAAGGAGATAGAGAGACCTCAAAATAACTATTTACCATCTGTACTGTTAAAGATGAAAAATGGTAGCACGTTTCTTTTAGCTCGGATTTTTCAGTACCTACCAAAAGAACGGATTTTGGTATTTGCAGGCTGTACAGGAATAACTACAATTAAAGTATACACATATTTTAAAGATGAATTCAAAAACTATACAAATTATACACTACCCACGTGATCTTGGACATGCAAGTCATGATAGTATACGCCCGTCTCCTAAATAACAAAAAGGAGACGTACAGCAAACTCTTTATTACAATTATACAAGGGTAATTCATAACAAAGAGAACTTCAGAGTTTATCCACAAAACATTCAAAATATACATTTTATTTATATTTTAATGTGTGTAAATTTAATAAAAATCATTACTGTCTTTTCGACAATTAAAGTATTCGAAAAATATTCCATGTATAAAGAATAGATTTTGGTGGGTGGCTTTTCGTGCTGCATCTTCGTAACTTTCATACAGACGTGCACGCATGTACCCGCAAGCATACACCACCCCACACACAGAGACATTTTTCTAATATTTTAGGGAATCACAAAACATATGTTTCCGGCTGAATCTCATAGAATGTTTAGGATTAGGATTATTGCGGAGGGGATTCGATGCCAAAACCTGTGGTTTATTGTACAGATGTAATTTTTTTTATCTTGAAAAGTGCAGAGCGATGCGCAGTGGTATCTGGACGAGTCCACCTCAGAACGGTTACAACTAGAGGGGAGGGCAGGTCAGTTGCGTACCAGTTGCGAGCAAGTAAACACAGAGCTACTCGGTAACACTACAGCTTGTTTCAAAATGTGCTTGTCTCCTGGTTCCAAGAGAACATTTATAAATGACGCCTCCTAGCAGCACATTAGGAAATAAAGTGCTACATTTAAAAACACGAGAAGTAATAACCGATATCCATAAGATTTATAAAAAAGGAACAATGGTCTGGGTCAGCTATAAAAATCTGGGGAAGGGTATCTGAGGCAACAGTTGTGTCTAAAAGCAGTTTAGGAGAGTTATTAAGGAAGGAAAAGCCATTGATGCCAGTGCAACAACGTCCTTCTCTATGCCCAGTAAACAAAGATTAAGAACATGCACAAAATCTAATTTGGATGTTTTAATTCAGAAGCAGTTAGGCGAACTATGAATAATTTTTAAAGCACAGAAAAACAAAGACCAACTTTGAAGAAAGTGCTTATGAAGCTAAAAATTCTACTGACTTCCAAGGTAGTGTCTGAACATGAAGAAGAGTTCTTTTGAAGTTAGGATTATTTGGAAAAAAAAAAAAACCTAAGCGTGACAGACAAATTTTAATCGAACATCGCACCATACGTGCAAAAAGGCTTAAGTATTTACGAAATATTCGGAGTTATCGAAGTGAAGCTTATATAGTTTATATGGATGAAACTTATATAAATACAGCACATATTGGACCATATGCTTGGAGTGAAATACGTTACAGGGACTCTGCAGCGATATTGAAAGGCCGACAGTTGTTTATCATGCCTGCTGGAGGAGAACAAGGTTTTGTTCCAAATGTCTATGTACTATTTAAGATCCAACAAAAGCGTGGAGATTACTACCATAGTAAGAATTACAACTTAGTTTATAAGAGCTGGAAAACTGGCTTCGAGAATGAAATTTGTTTTTAGACACCTTAAGCACCGCCCTGCCCTCTCGTAATCTTACGTGATAGGTGCACTATCCCCAACACAGTTGCTACTCATCCCTACCGCGCAGGATTCCTGTCAAGATAAAATAACACATCTGTACTTAAGCCGCAAGTGGGACATCCCCGGAGAGGAAGTATGAGGCGAGAGGAGACAGATGGCAGCTGACCCAAGGAGCCACGACAACACCGAGACACCCGCCAACACTTTAACCGGAAAGAGACCTCCAGATGGGACATAATGTGAAATAATAATGGAGTTGATATTGTGACTTTGTGGGTTCGTAGAATCAAAAGGCCGCGTTGCAGATATCCCAAATGTTCTTTATTTCCGCAGAAATGCACTTATAGATTACAGCAGCATTACGTTAGGTACACAATCTGTCTACCAAGGTCGATGACAATAACAAACAGCTTACTCAACTTCTACTGCTTACAACATCAACACTCTCAGCTGTTCTCTGCTTACTCACTTTGTTTAGAACTCTCTTGTCACATGTCTTTTCAACTTGCAACTCAACTCTTGGCGAGTCGTCAATTCTTTAAATACCTCACTGATAATTTCTAGATTATTCGAAAATAAACCAGAACCCGAACAGTCTCTATCAGTCAAGAAGTAACTAGAAATTTCCATTTATCTCAGTTTGTTTGTTTCGGCAGACCTTTATCTGCATGTTATCTTGGTCTGCCGTCTCTTGGTTTTCACACTGCCCGCCTTTCAGTTCCTTTTGTGTAAACAAGCCACGCGATCGTGGATACGGATTCGCGACAATATGGAGAGCTAGGAAATTCCAGGAATGTAATTAACCTATCCAGCATTCGCCGGGTGATACGGGAAACCCCCGAAAAAACATGGGTCAGGTAGGGCGGCCACGGAAATCGAGCCCGGGCCTCCCAAAAGGGCGCCAGAGACGGAACCGCCTGAGGCACCCCGCTCTGCCTTGGAATGTTTTGACAGTATATATTACTTCTGCTTATATAAGTAGTAGAGACAGGGAGAGACACTCCCAAAAATAAAGTCAGTTAGATACCAAAGATGATATTTACCAGGTACAGCCAACACGTTTCGACAGTGCGAACCGAAGTTTTTCTATAAAATTCTCCCATCACTAACTCTGCTTTGTGCCCGCCTCGGTAGCGTGGTGGTAGCATGCCTGCCTCACGTTCAAGAGGTCCCGAGTTCGAGTCTCGTTTAGGGTGAGTACCTGGATAAGGTTTCTTCTGGGGTTTTCCCTTATCCTGAAAGATGAATGTCGAGTAACTCTGAGCTCTCTGGACCCCGGACTCAATTGAGCATTATTTTACCTATTCCATTCATCGTCCGGTGTGACAACTTTGTAGGACGTAAATTACAACAACAAAAAACAAGAAAACAAAAGTAATTGTATGAAGCATTTTCGTTGTTTCCCAAATATGGCTCAATTTCGATGTCTGTTAAATTGAACCTTCAAAACTTCAATATGGTTGTTGCCCATTTAACATCACACTGAAGTTTTCTACCTTACATCATTATATCGTAGCTGTCATCAGGCTTATGACCAGGAAACCGGAAGTGTGTTGTGCCTGGAGTGGTGACTACGTTGCGAGTTCGCTCGTATCATCATTTCACTTAACTTCTGTCGTGACTGGCATGCAATCAGTGCTAAACGAGAAAGCAAACAGGTTATTAGTCCGGATATCAGCTGTTTGTCATTTCAAAAGAGAACATTTTAGAGCTCTCATCCAATATTTTCCAATCTATGAACTTCTTAATTATCACTGACAACCTTACAAAAAGTGGTTCAGTCAACAATATCACAAAGAGGGAGATATTTTATGGTAATTTTAAAGCTACATCACGATACGAAGAAATTATCATTGACCTTCCTAAAATAAACCTTTCAAAATACGTAGTAACTAAGAATATAGTCTAAACATACCAGAATTATTCATATTTACATTCAGATATGACTAAACAATTTAATATATTTGAAGAAATTTATGTGAGTATTATTCTGTTTTTGCTTTCTAATTTATTTAAGTGGTTTCAGCAATGAAAGCTTGATACTTATGCAATTTAAAACTTGTATATGCATAGGTATTTCCCTAGATATCCACAATAGCTTTTCTCATCTTCCAATATTCAAACTGTTCCCCATAGTGTAAATATGAACGAATTTTTGAAAAAAAAAAATGTTCAATATTGGTGGATCACTAACGAACAAAAGAAAATTTATTTGAACTTTATTGTATAATGTATTCATTATATTATTTTATACTGTAAGTACTTAGTGAAGAAGTTAAAAATAGTGTTGGAAGAATAAAGCACCTGATACATAAGGGACGTCTCCTTGATGCTGCACCAAGACTGAAGGCACGCTTGCCACAGGACATTTTATTTCTATAATGTTTATTTATTCTGTAATGAAGAAGTTATTTAATTTATACTCACACTAATCAGACCAGTTTGCTTGAGGGCTCTAATATGAGTATCCTTTAGCCCTGTATACTTTAATTTTATTATTTATATTATGTATATAGCTCCACAATTTGTATAGCACCAACTGTGCTGAGCAATTGAAATAAAATTCAACAACAACAAAAAACACTAATATTGTGGTTTCATGGCTTAGATAATTTTAATTCTTCCATGTTCATTAGATCAGTAATTTATACTTTTACTGTGTTGTAATTTTCATGCATTAAGTTTCTAAACGATGAATTATGCTAAGGAATAAAGAAAAAGAGCAAGAATCAAGGAAAATATACTTTATTTTTTAGTAGAATTGAAAAAAACTGTTTATTACACATATACTATTTCGCTATACATTTTGCTCAGAATATAATATTTCTCTTAGTTTAAGTGCTATTGAGTGCTTATATATATTCTTAATTCATGGTTTAATTAACATAAATATGCATTCACTAATAATGTCTTGTTCTAATCTGGATTATGCAACACGCATTGGCCAATGGCGAACAACAGAACGTGATACCAGGCACTGAAGGTTTGAAGTACTGCTCATTTCCATATACCCTGTCCCTTTTTCCTGCTACGCATCATTGTAGTTTTATCCTCGTGGTGCATAATGAATCTTATAGGGAGAAAGTTCCACTACTTGCCCAAGCACTGCATCTGATAATAATTACAAAGGGGTAAGCAACTTCGGCAAAGCTTTTTTAGCCATTTCCAGGCGATTAAGAGTTAGGGGATCAGAAAATTAACAATATCAGATCCTCAGTGTCTTGCATCACACCTCTGCTGAAGGGCTTCAAATGATGGAATTTTCAGCCAGATAAGAACAAGCAACACAAAGCGTGATACCGGAAACTTAAAGTAATCCTTTTTCTAACTCCAACCAATTATATATATTAAAGCTCAACAAAGCAATGTTCACCTATGTGAAACCAAATAATTACCTTGAAACTATTTAGAAATAGAAATAAAATTACATTTAGTGCCTCTAATATTTATTTAGTATAACTATAAAAATAATCACTTTGGCTTCGTAGCTTTCTTTTGACGTTTATTTATGCTTATATTACAAAATCAAGAAGTATATAGTATTTCGATTTTCTAATGACATGTAAAGTTATAATTTCTAATGCTAAAGATATACACCAAGAATTTGAAATACTGGTTTAGCTATATTATTTTAAGTAGAAAAGGAAAATAATTAAAATAATTTCAAAATGTTTATCAACCTTATACTCCACGCAACAATGTCCTTGATTTACCTACCAGCAAGTTCAGCTACTAACCCTTCTAAAACTTCTCTTCACCTCCTTCTATTATTGCATGAATATAAGGTTGAGTAAACAAATTATTATGTAGAGCACATCTTGTTTATATGATATTGTATTCAAAAACAGTCAGAAATAGTTATTCAAACAATTATCAGAAGAAGAAGAAGAAGGCTTAACCGTTAACGTAGAGACAAGTAATGCATGTCTAAAATGACAATCGTATATATTTTGTTTAAAAGTAGATACACATACATTTAGACATAACTATCTACTTCTTTATGCCCTTTCAGAATCAGCAGGAATAAATTGCTATAACAGCAATTTATGCATAAGTCTATAATCTGGATGATTATAGCACAAATTAATGTGTGTCACTCTCATTAAAACTTGAGACAATTTAAAAACAAAGTCACAATATGATTATCTATGACTAACACAGCATTTTATGCAATTCTAGCATTATAACTTTTGGGAAATAATAATGAGAATTCGGGAGCCATATCTGACATGTTTTATATATTCTGAGATGTCAGCTTCTTCCATTGAATTTCATGGCGTATTGAACCGATGAAAACAGGAAAGCTACTTTCGTGCGTTCTCCTCCGGGGAGAGAAGCGAGTAGGTGTTACGACCTGTCATTTAGCTCATTGTCAACACACTGTGGTTGACAATTCAGATTATTAATTCAGATCTAATTATCTTCATTATTTTGTATAGAACGAAGCAACCCTAATGGCTAAAACCAAGAAGCATTTGATGATGATGATGATGATGATGATGATGATGATGATGATGTGCCACAAAGAGCTAAATATGTACGATATTAAATACAGTAACAACTGGTTTATAATGCTAGGATTGCATAACAGGCTTTACATAGACTTTTTTAGGATGTAGCATCTCCAGGAACAAACTGCAAAAGTTTGATACATACACAGTTCACATTATACACAAAACACTTACAGACTCAATCACATATACTTTCTGTTTCAACACAGTCCTGCCTTGTTTTCTCTACAAATATATGTACATAAGAAATAAATAATTATATATTATAGCAGGAAACTTTCTATTTAAACAAACTTTGGATTTCAGCTGTCGGATTTGGTACTAACCAAAATACTTATCGCTACTACAATAATATTGCACAGCCACTTAAGACTAATTAGGTCCTGGAACACTGAGAAACTCATGCTGAGTTCCGGAAGGGGGCCCAAGAAGTGCCACACCATTCCGATTTATATTTACAGTATTTAATAGATAAATACATATACCAGAAAATTTACATCCTTTGTGAAAAATATGCATAGAATCTGTACAAGTGGACCATTCTGCCATACTAAGCACAACACACGTGACTAACATTTAAGGAGTTGTAAAAGTGCCACTTAAACCAAAATAATGTGTTCACTCGTATACACTGGGTTGCTGGTACTTTGGATCTTTTTTATTATTAGATCACGCACGCATTCGCACTCCCATTCATACTTTCGGACTCTATGAGGATGGGGAATCATCTTGTTTGGAGAAAAATCCCCACCCCCTGGCGAGAATCGAACCCGGGATCGCTCGCACGCAGGCAGGTGCTCTACCGACGGAGCTACGGGGGCAGCATTATCTACATTTAATTGCATGTACAAATATGAACCCTCTTTGTGTTTTCTATGGTAAACCATTTGATGGTAGCCATTATAATAAAAAATAATATATTAAGATTTCTAACAATAAGCAAAATGGACGTATGCATAATGCTCATTTAATAACCCTTGTGCACACTGTTATAAAAGTTTAAGAAAAAACGTGTTTTTTGTTATTTTTGTGCAACATTTATATAAATTATTTTGAGTAAATAAGAATGTACCTAGATCATACCTAAGGTGGACGAAGTCTGAGAAAAGTGGGTGTTGAATCCAACAGTACCCAAATCGTTCTAGTGTTTTAAAGAAAAATAAAGTTAAGACATTTCTCTAAATCAGATTATATTGAAGATAATCTTTGTAGTAATTCCCCACGAAACAACATCGTCTTGCTGACAAGTTCTCAGAAAAACATCACAAATGGCACTTAAATCATTGATATATGGAGAGGATATTCAGCAAGAGGACAACACTGAAGCGTGTTCACAAATTAGACAGGCACTTTCATCCTGTTTCCAGCCTAGCATCCTACAGCTCGTTCTGAAGACACAGTGAGAGTACTCTCACATGTTTTCATAACCTCATTATCTCTTTGTCAACTCCATTAAAGAATGCGTTTTAACCAGTGATCTATCATTGTTCAATATCAGAAATACAGTAGACCTTGGCAGCTTGGTTTAGATTTCGTAAGGTTCGCAGAATATTGGTTCATTTATTTATAATTTAGACTATACGTATACCTTCCTTCTGTCAACTAACGAAGGACTTGTTTCTTCTTTGACTCCTAATTTGAATCATTGTCGCACTGTGGTCAAGAGTTGCGATCCGTGATATCCGAGTTTACCGTAAGTGTATTATAATGTTCAATAGGAAGCTCTATTGGGGGGGGGGGGTAATTGCTTTTCTAGTCTCTTCGAAAACTGTCGTCCTCCATGGTCTAGGGGTTACATGTTATCCTCTTGTTCCCAAACCCGACGAACAGATATGGATTTTTTTGTGGGGGGGTGTAAAAATCCTTAGTTTGGCTTCGGGTTCCGTGTCGTACATTTACGGCACTAAAAAGAACCTCAAGCCTGGTAAAAAGGCATGTGAGCAAAATTAAGCGGTTTTCAAGCCTAATCTAGATTAGGACAGTACCATGAAGAAAAAGTCGATTATTTCGTAAATTAAAACCTTTTCCTTTCTGTGTTTGTTTCGATAAAACTCCAAGAACTTGTCAACCACGACTAGCTGTATTACGTATAACAACGGATGTAAAGTGTAGTCAAATTATTTTCATCTTGTTTACAAATGTACTATAGTGTCATCTCAATTGGTTACGCGTATTTTATTCACTAAAACGCAGACTTAATGAATATCGGTGATAACTACATTAACCCTTCCTTATCAGTATAAGTTAAAACCGTTTATCAAACTGGACCACTGATAGTTTGCAGACACTTTTGTTACTGACGTGGGAAAATTTGGGGATTCATTAACTCGCTTTATCTCCGATTTCTCTCTCCAATATTGGAGATACTAGCCAGATAATGTAATGGAATCCTTTGACTGTTAAGTCAAGAAGTGGATACAAAGGCATTAACTTCTTACTCATCTGTAGCACGTACAAATAGAGAACTGATTACTTTAAAAGTGTGAGACTGACGTGACTTTTGTGTTTATAATTCCACATGTATTATGTTTTCTGCCTTAATAGTAATTATATTCTTCGTGGAGAGCCGATAGGTTCGTGACAAATGCTTTGCGTTTGCATATGCAAATCACTTTGCATGTACCTAATCAAATGTATCACTTGACAAACCTGTTTATAATCTGTATCCCAAATGTGACTCTTGTGTTTATAATTTTTCGTGTATTTTTGCCTTCTCGTAATTATCTACTTTGCAAAGAGCTGATAAGTTCATGATAAACGTTTTGCATGCAAAGCACTTTTCATGCACGTAATCAAATGTATCGGCTGATAGACCTGTAATCTGTATTGTGTAGCATGCAACAATTTTAATACCGTATATCTATTTACAGGTAATTATGCTTCTAAATATATGATGCAAGACAAAATGGAGGCAGAAATGAATTACCCAGTAAGTTGCACTTTTTAACTCATACTTTATATTATGTTAGTTTATGTTAACACATACACTTGCTAAGCTAATTTAGAGACTTTTTCAGTGCATGTTTTCTCTTCAGCCATATCTCACAGCTGTTCGATGTGCTACGCAAACAGAAGGTATTTTAATTCCTAATTTGCGTCACATGGAGAGCATTTTAACCATGCTTCGTGTAACTTCTAATTAGAAACAAAAATCCTGTAGTTTCCCACAAGTATTAAAAGTTGGTGAAAAACTTAAATTTGAGATTGATTTATCTTTTGAATTTTTTACGTTCGTTAACTAAGGTTTCAAACAAATGCCTGCAGATAACGTGTATTTAGATAGGAAAAATGTTGCATTCAAGTAGCCCAGACTTTGGTTAGATGTAAAGAGAAGTAAAATGTTCTTTTGCTTCAATTCTTCAGCCATTTTCATGTAAAGTTTTTCCAATTTTTCCTAGCATCAATGCATTTTGGTCAAAGTTATGAGTTAATTTCCGTTAAATATAGTTTTATTGAATTAGACTGATTTTTCAAAAAGGCCGCGTTAATATATACTGATATGCTTTCAGAACGGAAGAAAATTTATATTAGTTTTGAATGAAAGAAAAAAATAAAAATGCAGTTAAACATTATACTTAGCATTTATTTGGTTTCTGCTTGGTTAAATTCACCTATAAGATGAATTTTTTTTCAGTTGCGATTTAGAAATTACTAAACCAAAATTGATGAGAGATTTCTGTAGAAAAATAACTCTGTGAGCTTCGAAGGGATATACCTATAGCCTTCAAAGTATTAAACACAAAAGGAGCCCGTTTCACATATTTGAAACTTATATATCAAGAATTCTAAAGTATTGAGTTGTATTGGCATTAGTCATATTGGCCTATACGTAAATAATTAGCTACAAAGGATTGAGAATATTCTTGCCAGAGTTTTGTTTATCTTTTGTAAGTGCGTTTTATCATTTCAAAAGTATCTTTAAATTCTTTTAAGAAACACACATTAAAACAAAAATGTAAATGAACACGTATCATTTCATATCAGATGATTTCGCAGCACGTGTACTTTTGTATTCTGCTTTTAGTGCACCTTCTGGAAACAGCAATTGTGCATTTTACTTGGATGTTCTTTAAAAATCTCAGCTTTGTATCATTTCACATGCATTTGGATAGTGTGGATAAGTTATTTTTCAGCCAATTCTTCAAATATGAAACAGAGAAAAAGAGCGCCGCTACAATTTTAAGACTATTTATGTAAATAAAATATGTATTGGAATTAAAAATAACTACAGGAAGAATTTCCTGTAATGCGAGAATGAAAGAGAATAATTTTTACCACTGAAAAAGTCTCATCTTTAATACATTGCCTATATGTATGTACATATTTTAAGGTACAGTGGTAACATGCTGTTTACCGAAAGTACCATCTTACTATCTACTTATTTCATACGATTCCTCGACAGGTGGAGGTATTCCATACCTGTTTTTGAAAATGCTAAAATTAAATAAAATATTCTATATTCTATAGGGAATTCAAAATAAATAAGTGCATATATACAGATAACCGCTGATAGGTTTATATTATACAAATAAAGTGTATTTATATTCAAATAAGGGATTTCTAAAATGGTATGAAAAGAATTTCATTTACAAAATTCTAGTTTAAATATTCAGTCTTTAAAAATTCTAGTCTACCCAAAACTGTCTCAAAAACACCATTTATACATGAAATTGCACTACCCTCTGACAAGAAAAAGTATCTGCTCTATAAGCTTTTAAATATATGTTTACCAGGTCCGTAATTTAAAAGGTGTTAGCGATTGGGTGCATCGTCGTCGTCATTCTGCTCTTCTTGCTGGACTTGGTCCTGTTGTTCAGGGACTTTGTGCGACTGCGGTTGATTTCCTGGCGAAGTCTGTTGAGTTGCAGCAGTAGTTGCCTCTGGAGGTGATACTCGTATCCACTGCCACTGGCCCTCCAGAGGCACCTCGTTCTTGAAGTCGAAGTTCCACTTTTCCATGGCTTCGCGGTCTATTCTCGCCAGTTCCTGCTGCAGAAAGTCATTGATATCTGCTTCATCCGCAGTGTCCCCATTAGACCCCCTTTCGACATCATCCTCATCGAACAGCAAGCGCCGTCCAACAATTCTCTGTTCTGCCATTCTTTCTGAAAGCAAGGATATCATTATACATTTTACTCCACGAGAATGACAGCAAATAATGGCACTGACACTTATATCACACACATAATTTTATGAGATCAGCAAAATAATCAACAATAAAACTAATGAAAATCCATATATATGTAGTAAACATAAGTCTGTAAACATGGCTCTTCCTAACAAATAAAATGGAAGCATGAAGTTGGCCTAGTAATATAAAGATAGGTACTCAAAGGTATTACACTCTTATGTCAGTTCTATTCATGACAACTTATAAAGCTTACCTACGTACATTATGATATTCATAAAAAGTTAATTTAATATTAGAAATAACCTCAAATTAAGCAACCTGGATTTAGTTGCATGCTTCATACAGAAAACAAAACACAATTTACGATATTTCCACATATCGTTAGTCTTTTTGTTGTTGATTTTGTTGATGCTAATGGGTGAAATAGGGAAAAATTGGGGGGAAATTATACATGATGTCGTATGCCACTTCACCCACACTTCTCCATCTGGAATAACTAAGATATAGAACAAATGTTTATACAAAAGCCTTGTTCGAAGTAGCTTGGAATATGCCTCAGTTGTATGGTCACCTATGAAAATGTTATAACGGTCACCTGGAGAAAATTCACCTCAAAATCCACGGCGTATTCACCTATAATCAGTGTATTCTATATATGCAACTGCTAACGGAATTCAAAATAATGTCACTCTCTGTTCGTAGAATACTTGCTGATCAATTATTCTTTTATAAACTTGTGAACGGCCTGGTATGAGTGAAGAATTACTTAGTCAAATCAATGTTAATACCAGCACTGCAAATTTCAGAAACCGTCAATTGCTCCACTTTAGAACACCAAAAACTCATCGCATAAAAGTTCCCTTATTTTGAGGTTATGTGCCAAGTACAATGAACTTTCTTCTAAAATAGAACTGGATCATAGTTTCTCCTACAAGCAATTTAAGGAACAATTATATACAGGAATTGACGGCATATGATTTTCAATTGTGTTATTTATGTTTTATGTTTAATGATAACATAGCTACCAATGTCTTGTCTTCGATTATATATATACGAGTATTTGTTTTAGTTTTTTGTATTCTTGTTTGTTACTCTTTGTATTGCACTTAAATTTGTATATATTTAGTCTTAGGCTTTTGTATTCTATTTTGAATTGTCCTTTGTCTTACTTTTATATTTATATTTAAGCATGTTTGTAAATTATTATGTATGTAGCTACTGTAATTGGGGCATTGCTCTGTTGTAGCACAAATAAATAAATAAATAAATAAATAAATAAATAAATAAATAAATAAATAAATAAATAAATAAATAAATAAATAAATAAATAAATAAATAAATAAATAAATAAATAAATAAATAAATAAATAAATAAATAAATAAATAAATAAATAAATAAATAAATAAATAAATAAATAAATAAATAAATAAATAAATAAATAAATAAATAAATAAATAAATAAATAAATAAATAAATAAATAAATAAATAAATAAATAAATAAATAAATAAATAAATAAATAAATAAATAAATAAATAAATAAATAAATAAATAAATAATGAGTGAGTGAGTGAGTGAGTGAGTGAGTGAGTGAGTGAGTGAGTGAGTGAGTGAGTGAGTGAGTGAGTGAGTGAGTGAGTGAGTGAGTGAGTGAGTGAGTGAGTGAGTGAGTGAGTGAGTGAGTGAGTGAGTGAGTGAGTGAGTGAGTGAGTGAGTGAGTGAGTGAGTGAGTGAGTGAGTGAATGAATGAATGAATAAATAAATAAATAATAAACAAATAAATAAATAGATAAATATATAATAAACGAATAAATAAATAGATAAATAAATAGAAAAATAAATAATAAATAAATAAATAAACAAACAAATAAAAATAAATAAATAAATAGATAAATAAAATCCATTTAAGGAAAAGGAAGTGTGTGATGTACGTGAGTACGTGTGTGTGTGGGTGTGTGTGTGTGTGGCGGGGGGTGGGGATCTGTCAACAACGTAACTCAAAAATGAAATGTTTGATACTTATTTAATTTGACTCTATTTCAAAGATATTAAATGTAGATTTTCAACAGTATTCCTCCACCTCAAATTATCCTTTGTATTCTAGGCATTTAAAAAACAATCATAATTTTGTAATTTTTAAATTAATGGAAAGATAGAGCCAGACTGAAAAATTAAATGCCATAGCCGGGATTTGAACCACAGATATTCTGGTTTCCGTCCAGCCGCTCTAACCAGTGAGCTACTATGGCCAACGAAAACCAGAAGATCCGTGGTTCAAATTCCGACTATGGCATTGAATTTTTCAGCCTGGCTTTATTCATGTATTTCCTTCCTCTTGGGCAACAGAAGTCAGCGCGTTGACGTCAAACGCTAACCCGCCTTTCGTTCGGGAGCATATTTGGCGGTTAGAGCTGACGGAGCTGACGTCACACCACCACTACCTGTCTTCCGCCGGCTTATAGCATGTAACGACTCGCCTTTAAAAGTTTGTCTAATCAATTCGGTTTTCTGAATTCCCTATGCTCTTGCAACGAAATATAAAATCATTTTTTTGCAAATGCTTTTATGGTTTTTAATAAGTTTAAAACTAAATAAAAACATAACTATCCACATAGCAACTGAAAAAGTGTATACGACTTGTCAATTAAAAGCAATAATAAAGATCAACTTGGAAATGGTTAATGCTACAAAAATGTATTACACATAATGTCTTTGTTTTATCTAGGTATATGTTTATTTTTGTTTAGTAAGCTTTTATTCCTCTTACGAAAATTAATTTATAATTAGAATTCTAAATATAGGTTTTATTTAACGAGTAAATACCCTGAATATGTGGTTTTTATTCCAAATTCTTACAGACATTTTTGAGAAAATCAAAAGTATAGTAACTTTCCATGTAAAGGTTAGCTTGGCGTGAGCGATATTCTTAAAAATCTTGTTTCTGGTTCTCACACGTACATCCACACACGTTCATCTATGCCCAGGGGTCTCGAAACTTGATGTCCGCTGAAACCATTTTTCTTATTCTTACAATGCAGAAATGCCAACGCCATGGCGTTTAGGAAAAAAAATGTATCAAATTTGTAAGTAGTAAATCTGAATTGTGTTGACGAAGCATATCGGACATGCACAAATACATAACATTCTTAATGCTCACAATCAACTTTCTACAATGTTATCGTGAAACACTTTCCCGTCCACGGCCCTATATTGTGAATTAAATATGAACTTTTACGTTATCGTTCTTTTGTTATCAGCCAGCCTTAATGGGTAAAGTCAGTCGTATGATTGCAACACATTACATATTTACTTTCTATACTGTAAGTTCTTACAGTAAGTAGAGGAGTACTACAGTCTACTCAAAAACTCTATGTCGAGATTTTATTGGAAGTGCTTACGTGAATAGATGCCCTCGAATCCTCCAAGAAAAACAAAAAGTTATTTGATAAAATAAACTTTAATGCCAGTATTACAAATTTCAGAAACCGTCAGTTACTTCAGTATAGAACACAAAAACGTCATCACATAAAATTCCCCCATTTTAAGGTTATGTGCCCAATACAATGAACTCTCGTCCAAAACAGAACTGGATCATAGTTTTCCCTACAAGCAATTTAAGGAACGATAAATATAGGAATTAACCGCATGTAATTTTCAGTTGTGTTATTTACACTGTATGTTTTATGATATATTGTCTTCTGTGATATATTGTTTAGTTTTAGTCTTAGTTTTTTATAGTTTTAGTTATGTTTACTTCTTGTATTGCGTTTAATTTGAATGTCTTTAATCTTAGTTTTTTTCTGTTTTACATTTTGCATTTTCCTTTTTGTTACCTGTTATATTTATATTTAAGACAAGTTTGTATAATTACTATGTATGTAGCTACTGTGATTGGAGCATTGCTCTTTGTAGAACAACTAAATAAATAAAAGATAAATAAAAACCATTTAAGGAAAAGGAAGTGTGTGATTAATGTGCGTGTGTGTGTGTGTGTGTGTGTGTGTGTGTGTGTGTGTGTGTGTGTGTGTGTGGGGATGAGGTGGGGAAGGTCCACAACGTAAGTCATAAATGAAATGTTTGACATTTAATTTGACTCTATTTCAAAATTACTAAATGTAGATTTTCAACAGTATTCTTCCACCCCAAATTATCCTTTGTATTCAAAACATTTCAAAATATATACATAATTTGTAATTTTCAAATTAATGTTTAAACTGGCTATAATGATTTTGTTTATAACACGTATCACATGCTTAAGATTTGAAGATGACAAATAAAAATATGTATGAATCTTGAATTTTCTAGGAGTAGCTATGAAATCCTGTTGCTTTTGTTTAACTGGTAAACCGTAAAAATGTACAGTAAGAACCAATGCGCACTCAGTTGACTTTCTCTACTCATTCTTTTACAAAATATTCTTAAAATGCGTATTCTTCTATCTACTTCATTAAATTGAGATAAACTTCTGTAGCCGTGGTTAAATTCCATATTTCCTCGTAAGTATAACAGGGACAGGAGAATGCAGTACATTTAAGCGTTATCAACATTTAAATAGCTGGTCGCTATGTCTCTTTGTATGTCCAGGACATGAAACATGAATAATGACTTCCCATCTGAGTAAAGTGTAAGGATTAGAACATTCAAATAATAACTACAAATATCTCCAAAATGGTTTACTCAACAAAGAGATACTTTTGATATCAATTGTGTGTTTTAACATCTACAGTTTTAGTGCAATAATTATGGCTGGAAGTTTAGCAAAAAATTCGTGAAGTTAGTTGTTAGGTGTAGATCGTCAACTGCGTTAGCCATCAACTCGTTCTGTTGGTAAACAGAGAAGGAAAGAAGAAAGTGAGCCTTCAGCAGCCATGTATTTAGAAGTCAATTTCCGGGCGGTGGGGGGGGGGGGGTCCAAAAATCTACATTGAATTATTTGCTTTTAATAAATAATTAATCAGGGATGTGTTTTTATCATGTTAGTAAAAATAAAGACACATGTAATATATTATATTCACGTTACTTTTTCCGCCCAAGCTTCTACAAATTGTTCTTGTCTTGTTTCTTTGGATAAAGTCTGTAGAAGGGCCTTGCACATTTTACATTTTTTGTGCTTATACCTGGGATAAAGTGAAATGAGCAGTAATCAGATATTTAAAAAGCAAACCACTGATTGATGCATTAAAAGTATTAGTTCTCCTTGAATGAAAAAGGGAGGAGGAACTTAGAGGTTAAAAATTAAGTAAGTATACTTACCTTTAAGTAAGTATCTGGGAATTCTAATCTACAAATTATAATACATTGGAATTGGTTAACTTTGCAATACATTATTATCATTGACATTATTTGTGTATTTTAACGAGTTCTACAGCTGCTGTGCAGTAACTTTTGTTTATCTCTTAAATAATTTCATGTTTGCTTGACAGTGAATAGAGACGTTAATATGAGAAGCTTGAATAAACTATTTTGATTTATTTTAAACTAAGTTTTATTTCAACTATTTATTAAAAGTTTGAAATGGTAATTCATTTGGGGGGTCCTGACCCTCAGGACCCCCCTCCCCGCTTAAATACATCCCTGGCCTTCAGCTTCTAACGTTAATGCAGACAGACACAGTAGATTTTGTGTGTAAGGTAATGGTGGGAGTAAACATCCCCTTCTGAAAAGTAGAAAATAGTTATTTCAAGCATATTTTAGAAAAATATACAGGAAAAAGTTTTGTCATGCAAGTCCGCAATAGCAAGGAATACCTAAGGCTGTGCTACGAAGACGTACTTACTTGAGGATGTTAGAAACTCCGTGTCTGACAGCAGAATATGCATTGTAGGGGAAGGACGGTAGCGCATGTAGTTGTTGGTTCATTGAGGCATATTCAAAGACCTAATTTAGATACTATCACATTTATTAATTTTTCCTTTACTGTGCACATTGCAAATATTAAAGATTCATTTGTTTATGTTCAATTATCTAGAAAAAATAAGTTTTTTTGTATAATTTCTGAATAAATGTGAAATATATTCTATAACACTGTGTCCGTCGTGTGACTACGTTTGATAGATTACCGTTGGCCGTGACCTTGGTACGTGCGCCACTGCATGGCACTCAACCCCTTCCCATATGTTTACATGACGAAGGTATTACTTGACAGAGCGTTGAGGCGTAGGTGACCAGCGCTGTTTTCGTTACTTATCAGGTCTTATCTGGGCGATTAGAAGAGTGAAATATTAGTAAGTTGACATACAGTAAGTTACGAAACACAAATAGAGCGACTGGAAGCTGCGTGTGTCTATATGATATGATTTCTCGCGCCTGCCGATGTAGGACACATTGCTGTCCAGAAGACGTGATTATATCTGAACAGACTATACATACACTGGATTCGCCATGTATGTACGATATAGTATGTAAGTACTACATGGCAAAGCGAGAAAGCGTATCGGGAAAACTTCGCAACACAGAGATGTTTACCTCAGCTTATCGCACATACACGGCAAATCCAGTGAATGTATACTTTGTTCAGATATAATCATGTCTTCTGTACAGCAATGTGTCATACATCGGCAGGTGCGAGAAAAAATATCACATAGACACACGCAGTGTCCAATCCAATAGCTTACTGTACATCAACTTACTAATATTTCACTCTTCTAATCGACCAGATAAGACCCGATAAGGAACGATAGCAGCGCTGGTCACCTGAAAGTCGATACGCCTCAACGCTCTGTCGAGTAATACATACACTGGACTCGCCGTGTATGTGCGATAAGCTGAGGTAAAAGTCTCTATGTTGCGAATTTTTCCAGATATGCTTTCTCGCTTTGCCATGTAGTGACGTATTTATACGTCTGTTATAACTCTATCACTGCTAATTTGTTGTATTGTGTTTTCTCTGCTAAATTCCGGGCCTTAATAAGATTTTATTTGTTTCTTACAGTTTAAAAATATGGAAAATTCATACAGAATGAAGAGGACTTCTGAAGGTAAGAACATTTCCAGAAAATCAAGATATACATTTCGTTTGATATGAAATTATCTTAAAGGTATATAGATTTTTTTATCGAAGTCATTAGAGCAATTTTTGAAAATAACTCGAAATATACGAATAAAGGATTATTAGAGTAGAAGGATTTTCTTGAAAATTTTCGTGTCGTGTGCTTGAAAAGTAAATACCAATGGAAATTAATTATTCTTTCACACTGGCCGTGTGTTGGCTAAATTGTGGAAACGTTGAGTCAGACTGAAAAATTCAATGCCATAGCCGGGATTTGAACCACGGATCTTCTGGTTTCCGTCCAGACTCAACGTTTCCACAATTTAGCCAACACACGGCCAGTGTGAAAGAATAATTAATTTCCATTAATTAACCTAATAGTGGTTAACTATAAAGCCCGGGCCTTAAAGTACTTACATGTAGTAAGTCGCCATTAAGGTAGTTGTCTCATGTGTTTATGAGAACTCCTAAGTGGTTTACCGGGAAAATACGAGTCAGTTGGAAAATTTAATGTCATATCGGCACGTTGGCCATAGTAGCACAATGGTAGTGCGGCTGGACGGAAACCAGAAGATCCGTGGTTCAAATCCCGGCTATGGCATTGAATTTTTCAGTCTGACTCAACGTTTCCACAGTAAATACCAAGTTTGCCATTTATTCGACTTTTCGTTTTCGATTTACGTTGACTGGCGGTTTGACACACACACACTCTCTCTCTCTCTCTCTCTCTCTCTCTCTCTCTCTCTCTCTCTCTCTCTCTCTCTCTCTCTCTCTCTCTCTCTCTCTCTCACACACACACACACACATATCTTCATCTAAAATGCTTTTTTTTAATCCAGGAAGTCTAAAAACGCATATGTTTGTTGAAATCTCAGTATCTGATTTTTGAATGGAAGTCAATATTTCTGTTATTTGGTACACGTACTAAAGGAAGTACAAAATGTGAATAATGTTGTTGTGAGGATAATATTTTCGATACGTTCCTTATTATTGGTTTGAATTTTCAAATTGTTGTGTCTTTCTCAGCTAATAAATATCTAAGAGTATGGAGTCATCTCAATATCATCACAGAGGCACTCTTAAAAATCTCTATCATTTTCCTTACTGTATCATCCATGTATGGATGTGTGTGTATGTGTGTGTGTGTGTGTATGTGTGTGTGTGTGTGTGCGCGCGCGCGCGCGTGTAATTAAATGAGGCGCTGATAACCACAAGGGTCTAAAGCACAGAAACATAGTGTTGACAAAAGATGGATGTGTGTTAAAATGAAAATTTCCATTACAGGTACTACTTGCGAACGTGATGTAAACAGTAAATTATTTTGCCAACACTAGATAAAAACTAAACACCGCAGAGCAAACAAAGTGATACATTATACTTTGGGCCCTTATGTGATTGAGTATGAGGAAAAACTGGGGAGACAGCTTCTTATGAATGTTTCATTACATCAAATATGTCCTAAAGCACAGCTACAACTGGTTGACCACAAGGTTGGCAAATGTCAGGACCATACATACATTCCGAAAACCTCAAAGTCGACAATGTTGTGCTTTAGGTCATTATGGTTCTAAGCACCTGAATGTTTTCATATTAGTAAGGAATAGAATAATAAATGTTATTTGTTATTGTTGACGGACGAGTACAGAAAGTAATGGGACTGGAAGACAATAATTTAAAGACTACAAAGAAGTACAAATACGCCTGTCTTGTAAATTGTTACGATGCAGCACATATAAATAAAGCATTCCTTCTTCTTTGTGGCTGTTATTTGTTACTCGCTATTTGAACTAAGCAACAGTTTTGCGAAGTGAATATATCGGTTACTAATTCCTCGAAGAGCGGAAGCTTATTCCATCGACCACTGTGTCCGGAATATTTGGACGTGAGCAAATTAAGAAACGCAATGGGAGGCAAATCATGGGAGGGCCGTAGCCCATAAGAAGAGACCAATTTGACGGAACAATGGTTCCTGACAGTGCAAAAAGGATGCTATTGACATTCTGTAGGCGTGCACCGGAAGGCATCATGCAAAATGAATGGACGCTATTTTGGCTTAAATTTATTCAAGCTCATAAATGATAGCGTACTGTATGCATAAGAATTGGATGCTACGTCAGTCTGCATGCACCGAGTACTCCATCTTCCTGTGGTTGCTACAACTGTTGGTGGAAATTATGACATAGAGATTCATATGCAAACGGAAAAATCGACATCGACTACTGAACTCTGCATGTAGTGTAGCGGCATAAGTGCAGTATTGATTTATGTTTATGTCCTTAGCAGTAGCTACTTTACCAGGAATTCTGTAAGTGTATGGCTAAGTCAGTCGTACAAGCTTCACAAGAAAAATAAAAAGGTTAAAATAAGATCTGAAGCTTTCCTGGCGACGAATACGCTAACTTTCTTCTCGAGCAGCCAGCCAGGTGAAAAGATGATTAGATATCGACGTTTCGGAAGTGTGCATCTCTCCCATCATCAAGATATTTATAAAATTTTATAACCACAAATGAAATACTGGATATAACACAACTACAAAACAAAGACAAAATACTATCAAATGACTATTTTCAGTAAATTAAATGCCAGGTCAGGAGATGGCGTGAGTATACAAAATTGCGTCAAAGAAACGTAACTACTTAACTTGATTATCAAGCTGTATAGAGCTTTGCTTCTTAATTAGATGGATTTCCATTTTTAAGGCCGGTTTCCAAAAGGAGCTGAACTGAAATCCAGCATCACGATTCAGCGTGCCCCTTTCAGAGGATATCGCCAAAGCCTCCTTAATTCTCCGCTCCCAAAAACTGTTGCATTTTGCCAAGATGGTCGTCTCCCGAAAATTGGCTCTATGGTCGTTATCAAAACAATGCTCTGTCAGCCCAGACTTCTCAGGTTGCATTAAACGAATGCTCCGTTCATGTTCGATTATTCTAGTAGCGATGGCCTTCCTGTTAGTGCTATATACGGTGTCTCATATTCACAGGGAATGCGGTACACTCCCGGTACTTGGAAGTCCAGTTTGTCTTTCACTGGTCTCAACAGATGTTTAATCTTCGGAGGTGGCTTGTGGATGGTCCTGATGTTGTATTTGGAGAGAATTCTGCTGATTCTGCCGGATAGATTGCCGGTAAACGGGATGCAGGCTGTAGCGGTAGGCTTATCTGACGCTTTCTGTATTACAGGTTTCCCTTTCTTAGCTTTGGTGATCGAGGCTTCATCGTCATATTCGGAGTAGCCGTTTTAAAGGAAAGTGAGTCTCAGGTGCTGTAATTCTTGTTTTAAGTGGCTGGGATCAGAGATAGACAAAGCTCTATGGGCAAGTGTATTGAGAACTCCCAGTCGTCGAGACTTATGATGGAAACTATGAGCGTTCAGATAGAGATCGGTGTGTGTAGGCTTGCGATATACAGCATGCCCAGTTTTTTGTTCCATGATTATGAAAACAGTCTTTTGTTCAGTAATGCGAATTTTGATAGTATTTTGTCTTTGTTTATAGTTGTGTTATATCCAGTATTACATTTGTGGTTATAACATTTTATATATATATACTGATGATGGGAGAGATGCACACTCCCGAAACGTTGATATCTAATCATCTTTTCACCTGGCTGGCTGCCCTAGAAGAAAGTGGGAGAATAAAAATGTTGTTTTCAAGAGGAAACGAAGCAATGGCATTTCATAATGGAAATGAAGTACATTACTTTGCACCCTTTTGAATGATGTTAAACTAGCGGTGTCCAATGTAAGAATAAACGATAAAACGGTATAAATATTGCACGGGCTTTGGTTATTTTGAGAGGCAGGTTAAACAGGATCCTCCATCTATTTGCTGATAATAATTTGTATCTATTCCTAATTAACTTTGCTACTAATATATTTAAGTTATTGCAATGTGAACTTGACAACTGCTTTTGGATAATTAAGATGAATTATTACATTAAATAAGCAACGACCTATTACACGATAACAATCATAAGCAGTGCTTAAGTTGTGCAGTTTAAATATAAATGAAACAGACCGTAGTGTTGCTACTGATACCAACATAGACTTGTCTACTTGTACTTGTGGATTATACGAGGGCTGTTCAATAAAGAATTATCACTTTTTTTTTTTTTTTTTTTTTTTTTTTTTTTTTTTTTTTTTTTTTTTTTACAACGTACCTTTACTAATGCTCATAATTTTGTTGGTCCTTCTCAAAATAGTCTCCGCTGAATGCAATGCGCTTGTCCCAGCGTTTCTGCCAGTCTTCAAAGACATGCTGGAAACCATTTTTGAGAGATCCTTCAAAATCGCCTCCACAGCTTAAACCACTGCTCTTGATGATGGACAAAGCCTACCACGAAGGCGTTTCCTCAAGTTAGAGAATAGAAAAAAGTCACATGGGGCTAAATCCGAACTATAGGGAGGGTGAAGGATGCACTTCATGTTTATTTTTGCAAGATATTCAGCAACAACATTGGCAATATGCGGCTGCACATTATTGTGGTGCATCATCCAGCCTGCTTCACGGAAATGTGGTCTTTTGCGCCTGATATGGTCTTGCAATGTTTTCAGGACATCTCTCTAGTATTGTCCAGTTACTGATGTGTGTGCAGGTACAACATGCTGATAAACCATTCCATGAATATCAAAGAATGAGATGACCATAACTTTCCCAGCAGAAATAACCACTTTTGCTTTTAGGGGGGTTGCTGATGAAGGAGATTTCCACACTGAGCTTTTCTGTTTGCTCTCAGGATTAAAATGATATAGCCAAGTTTCATCAGCAGTGATTACGTTTCAAAGAAACTCCGGATCTTCCTCTAACATCAACTTTAACTGCATGTTACCTCCATTGCGGTAGGTGATACTGAACATGTCTGAACTTGACTGGTTCTCACAGGCGGGAACCAGAAGTACCAACAATGAAACTAATACGGCGTGTTTGTTTCACATTAAGCTAACATAATATAATAATAATGAATTTTAGTGCGAAAGGTTACGACCGTAAAAAATGTATGATCATTCTTTATTGAACAGCCCTCGTAGTATAAATCCTATCCTGCCTGAAGTTCTTTAATCAGTTCTGATATGTAGTAAATGCTGAGGAGGTATCGTAAACTTAGTCTTAAAACACTGTCTTTCCAACTGCTTTATTTCATGTGTCATCATCAGGGTCCGGATTCTAATGTCACTCTCGTTAAGTATGGCATTGGTAAGTGTACATAAATCCTTTCATGGCCACTAGATCATGGAAGGACATACTTACTATCTCACTTTATGTCATTTTCATTTCAGAACATCTCTTTTTTTCAAGTTCTGCGTCATTATTCTGTCATTTTCGTCCGCACTGCATCTTTATTTTCTGCTTTACTTTCTTGCATATACTTCAACTATAAATGACGTTTGTAGCAGTGACGTTTTACCCAAGGTAAGCTTCGCGCGTATGCACACACACACACACACACACACACACACACACACACACACACACACACACACACACACACACACACACAACAGAACTTTTAGCCAAGAACCCGATTTAAATACAGATTCTTCATTGTCTTTTCCGACTTTTCAATCAAGAATATCAAACAAGGATATTTTAAATTAATTTTCGAAATTATGCTGTTATTCCTATGCTTTCTTTTTCTAGTTGCATAAAAACTATATCCACGAGTACATTTATAACCTTATGTACAGTAGGTTTAATTAATATAATTTAATTTGTCATTTTAAAAGATCAGTTTATTTTATAATTCATTTTTCACTCAATCTGACATCAACAAAATCCGGTCCTTGACTCATCAGTATCCATGGCATGTCGAGTATTATTCGATCAGAACTGGTGCTAAAGTTATCGATACACAGCATGCTTTACCTGTTTTTGTATGAAAAGTTGATAGTTTTGGTGTAAAAATGGCGCTCATATTGGCGCATTAATAAACGCATTCTTGAAAACAATTGGAAACAAAACTCTTGGCTTTGGTTGGTTTACAAACCGCAAAAGAACACGAAGAACCCATATTTAAGGTGATACCGAAGTGTGAAAAGTACTTTTCCGAGTTTCCGTTCAATATCTAATTGCATTTTAAATATATTAATTTATAGATAGAGTCAACATGAAAAATTCAATGCCATGGCCGGGATTTGAACCACGGATCTCCTGGTTTCTGTCCAGTCACTCTGACCCATTGAGCTACCATGGGTAGCCACAAAACGGTGTATGTCGGATGCGAGAGTCGCTAGTGGCCTACCGGGAAAATATGAGTCAGTTGGAGAATTTAATGTCAGAACGGCACGTTGACCATGGTAGCTCAATGGGTTAGAGCGACTGGACGGAAACCAGGAGATCCGTGGTTCAAATCCCAGACACGGAATTTAATTTTTCATGTTGACTCTAGCTATCAAAGACCTTAGCCTATATACGGCTAGTATGAAGAAATGATTAATTTCCATCAATTAACTAAAATATTAATTCATATCAATTTTATTAGATATAAACAAACTCTATCGGCCCTAAAATGTACTGAACTTTATAGGTACATGTCTTCTTCGAGTTGATTTGTAATATCTTTATAACAAATTTTACGATGTAAACTGCCATACACGTAATAAAGAGTACATTATTATAATAATTACTTTCCTTAAAATAAATTGACTGACATCAAAATATAAATCAGAGGTTTTAATACTCATATTGTTAGCAGCGTTGTGGAAGAGTTCTGGAGTCCAGGTAATCAGATGCCGTATCACACTCAGCGTTGCCAGCTTGTTACCCCATTCGCTTTATATTTCCCTCTCTCTCTCACACTCATACAACATGCAGGTCTTCTTGGCGCAGACGTAAGGGTAAGCAAATTATATATTCAAAATTGGAAAATGCATTTTCGCAAATTATGTACATTTTTAAATACTATAACTATAATTATAGTTTATGAATTTCTTGTTTTTCTAATCCAATGGAACTGCCAGTGGCTCATCCATATCGCTGTCAATGTCACTTCGGTTAAGAGACAATTCGTCATTGCCACTGTCTTCATCGTCTGAGTCTTGTTAATTTATGATTATAGGTTCCAAAATCTCGTCACGTGCTATTTCATTCTTAAAATCGTCTTCTTGATGGTTTTCTGCATGCCTCACGCAGTTTTCCCAGTCCTGTTGTGTCACCTTGTCAATTTCTTCGTGAACAAATCGTTAAACGTCCGTCAGTTTAAAAGTATTATTTCTGTTTTCAATCCCCCTTTTTATTTGAGCCCACACCAGCTCAATTGGATTATATTGGCAGTAGTAAGGTGTCCCGTTTCAATTGCAAATTGATCCAGCTGATACACTTTCCCCGTGTTTTTAAACGGAAGTACTCTTTGCGATAAATCATTTTAGTTTCTTTTTCTGAATTTTTTTTGAGGAACGTGTACACCTTAAAAATAATACTTCGAACCTGATTTGGCAATATCTGCCTTTTTGACTCACCACTAATTTCACCGCAAGAAGCCATTGCACTATTTAACTCTTACTCTACTGTTGTGTAAAGAAGAACTGATTGATATTGATCTGAACTCTCCAGAGTAAATAAACATTTCTTATCCAGCATTCATTCATAAACATAAGCATACAGCATTCCACGGGCTAACAGGAAATGAAGTGTTTGCTCTTTCTCGAATTTAACACCTTCATTTATTCACAGCAATTCGTTTATCCGTCATGTCAGTAGTTTAAATTTCAGTTCTGAGTAATTAAAAGTATATGTACATACATACACAACAACCACTTAGAACTCTCTAGAGTAAATAGAGATTACGAACCATTCATAAACAAAGATATGTGACCAGACACGTTCTGCCAGGGCAGCCGGAAATTTATTGTTTCCTCTCCATCGAATTGGATTATTCAAAGTAATTCTTTTATCACGTCATGTCAAACATTTACGTTTCAGTTCTGAGTAACTACAGATATACGTACATGCATACGTGCCAACCAGTAATGATATTCATACAGTGCTTACGTCGAGATTTGTTATAATACAGGTAATAGTGGTTTATTTATTTGTATTAGAAAACCTATTTGAGCTAAAAATATGGGGTTTTCATGATTATGTTAGATACACTACCTTCCACATGGATCAGTTTTGGCAAAATCTGAATTTTTGTCTTAGTGTGAATACTATTTCATACAGATTGATTAGGTTGACGCTCGTCACACACTACTTAGCGGGAATGCAATATGACAACACCACAGGACTCCGATTGGTTGCTCACTTAGTAGAGGTCAAGGACAAACACCTTCCCATTTGAAACACATAATAGTGCTTCGTTAATAGTAGCTAAGCATTTTCCATTTACTCGCCTGCAGAAACGTTTGTATGAGATTTACTTGCCATGTCACAGACCAATCAGCTAGCCGATAATGACAAAGTTCCTATGTTATCTGAATTATTTTACCCTAATGAGTTTGTGTTGGAGTTGAGTGCGTTTCTCTGACGTTTCATAACAGGAATGAAACATTTACAGGCCTGAGAGAAAGGAGCAGTCGAAATAGAGGGTGACAAAAGTTGAATCGCGCGCACACACACACACACACGCGCGCGCGCAATCACACACACATTCGTATATCTATGGCAAAGGCATGGACATGATTTTCTGGAATTCTTATACTGCGGGGCACATAGACTGTCTACTGAACTAATCGAAGCATAATTTTCGGACTAAAAGTCTTCACACCTTTCGAAAACAAGGTTCTTTTTCACGACAAAAACTTGACATCACACACTTTGTGCGTGTTGCAATAAAACTGCCTCAATTCTGAGGAAATGGCTCAATGCAAGTAGGTTCCTTGAAATAATGAGGCTTATTTGATTTAGTACAGTTGGATAAATGTTATTCTGTTTAGGGTATTCAAAAGTTAGAAAATGTTTGACTAAATGTATTATTTTATTGCACAATGTGACTACGTTGAAAAACAATAGATTTCTTAAATTTCATATGTTCTTCATCAAATTAATTACTTTTAGAATGTCCTATAGACATATTCATAACTCACATTACTATTCTTTCTGTAATACTATTGTTATGAAGAGAATTGTTATAGCAATAAATATATGAATTGGGATTTAAAATACCGGAAAACTTATAAACGTTAAAATATTTATTTATTACTAAACTTCAAATGCCATGTTACATGGAATTTTGAAAGTTCTATGAATACTTTTATAATATTTCTTGAAAGCTAATTGTATCAAACTTAGATGTTTCACGTGAGTTACCAAATTTTAAACTAAAGAACTTCAAAATTAAGTTCCGGAGTTTCTTATTAATTGCGAACATATCCTTACATTTAGGTGAATAACTTGGACTAAATACTAGGAATGTAATTAAGTAATCAATAAAAAATACAAATCCTTTAGAGAACTGACCTTAGGCACGTAATATAACTTGGGGGAAGGGTTCATTCACTAACAGTGATTGTGGCAATAAAACCATGTTACGCCAGAAGCTCTGTGGCATTTGCAACACTGGATGCAGCCAATATACGATCAGGAAACACTTCATAAACCTAACCCTTTCTTCTCCAGATTCCCCACTGCAGGAAGCCCCCCATGCAGCGCTTCGTCCTGCGTTCTTTGCACTGAGTTGCTTCACAACATGCATTTTCAAGCAATGCCTCTTTCTTAACTTCGGTCCCTAAGTTAAGGAAATTTTACATCATACCTAAAAATTTCTTCTCAGTATTATATTAAGAATGAACATTTTGAAATTCTCTAGTATAAAAAGTATATTTAGATCAAATATCAGAGAGAAAGAGGGACTATAGAACAAAATACCAAATATCATACTATGTCAAGATAGTTTTAAATATCATAAGATACAAACTTAAAAAACTCTCCTCCCAGAAACTCTTCTTCGTTCGGAAAATATCTTTCTCCCCCCCCCCTCTTCAAAAGCTGTTCCAAGAATTTAAATGAGGTTATATATTTTCTATAGTGGAATGGAAAAGTACGTCTTGAAGTTTTTGAAAATGTGTGATCTCGCCTTTATTCCGACACGTTTTATATAACGCAAAATATTTTGAAGTGCACAAAACTTTACTGCAGAAAACGTGTATATACTATATGTTTAAGATATAAAGTTACCGAAGTAAAATTAAAAAAAAAAAATCAAAAATATCGTTATGGTCTGTTTGAATTTATACATATGTTAATACACGTAATACCAAGTGGTCATTCCTTCTCTCATAGGTGCACTCACTTTTTAAAGCGTATTTTGTAAATATTGCACCACAAGCAAACTCCTTTAAAGAATGCATAACAAAAGGTATGTAATTACAATTTATAACTCTCTACCTGTTCTTAAACAGCTAGACCTCTCCTACTGCAAAATGTTCTAAAACAAACAAAACCGTTTCCGATTAATGTAAATCCTGATTAAAAGCAAGGGAATAGAATAATAAACTGAGAGGGAATATCCGTAAGATATTCATGAAAATTATTTGCACTTCTAGAGAAAATCTGCTACGCATCATTTTTGAATTTCCCTGAAGATTGATGTCAACATTACCCAATGTAATATAATAAACTTAAAAAGGGAAACTGAATGCTTAGTCGAGTCTAAGCATCACTGTATATTTGTGAACGAAACTTTTTTACTACAGTGGTTGTAATGGAGTAAATTTCAATGTCCCTGAATTTACGTTTATATGTTTAACTTTGATCTTCAATTAACATTTCCAGAAAGCCTACACCCTTGCAGATTAAGGTCTCATATTTAAATCTTCGTGTTTCCTGCATTTTTAGCTTTCCAGATTTGTATTTCCTGGAGTTAACTGGGCATTACTTTGGAAGGAATCCAAGTTTCTTTAGGATGTCATAAATTGTTCACAATTGTTATCTTGCATTTGTGACAGCGAGGGATCAAGAGTATAGGCGTAAAGGAACTTTGCCAGAATCTACTAGGAGTTTTCCTCATAATTTCCTTATAAACCAGTACCAGGACCTTTCCTGGAAGACGTGCGATTTTGCGCCACCGCATTTTCCTAGAAAACTGCGGTAAATTAAAGTCACTCTTCAAAACGAATTTATAACAAACGAATAAAGCAAATGAAAATCATATAAGTTTAAGTTAATTGATGGAAATTATTCATTTCTTCACACTAGCCGTAATAAAGGCTAAGGTATTGGATTAATAGAGTCCACATGAAAACTTCAATGCCACGGGCGGGATTTGAACCATGGATCTACTGGTTTCCGTCCAGTCGTTCTTACCCATTGAGCTACCATGGCCAATTTTCCGTCATGACTGTGAATTCCCCAATTGACTCATATATTTCCCCGGTAGACCACTAGGGGCCTGTATACTGCTAGTGTGAAGAAATGAATAATTTCCATCAATTAACTTAAATAATAAGAGTTAAATGACGAGGCCTGGGACTCAAGTACTTACAATAGTAAGTCGCCACATACGAGAGCCCCTAGTGGTTTACCGGGGAAATATACGAGTCAATTGGAGAATTCAATGTCATGACGCCAAATTGGCCATGGTAGCTCAATGGGTAAGAGCGACTGGACGGAAACCATTAGATCCGTGGTTAAAACCCGGCCGTGACATTGAATTTTTTTTAAGTTTATTAATTACATCTATTCAGATATTCAATTTCTTTCTCATAAATATCTTGCCATAAATCAGTACGATATTATATATCAAATCAATCTTATGAAGCATGGTTATGTAGCTTAGAAAGCAAAGAAAACTCCTTAGAAGAATTCTTATTATGTAACGGCCAGAGATGTGCCAGATTTGTAAAACAATATTTAAAGTATGTTAACTAGGCATCACTCCTGGAAGCCATAAATAAATCTTGACATATATAAACAGCTGACTTTACCTTGTAACAGCACAATAAGCTTTTAACTCATTGTATTGGTCTCCAGACACCACACTTCAACGAGGAAGTAGTGAATGTAAATTTCACTCTTAGAATCCTGGAAGATGACAAGTCTCTCATAATTTAAAAGAATTTCAATATAAAATGTATTTGATGTAAATAATGCCAAAGATAAACAATAAGCATGATACGTTTTAATAAATAAGCTACGTTTAATGGAAGGTATACTTGCATTATTATTTATTTACAGATTTATTTACTTCTTTACTCTTTTTTGCCCAGTCATATATGTTTAATTAAAAAACTTATTCCCAGAATTTTAGTATGTGTGTGTGTGTGTGTGTGTGTGTGTGTGTGTGTGTGAGAGAGAGAGAGAGAGAGAGAGAGAGAGAGAGAGAGAGAGAGAGAGAGAGAGACAGAGAGAGAGAGAGAGACAGAGAGAGAGAGAGAATGCTTAATAGCCATTATCCCATTATAATTAACCTGGGTAAAAAATCAAGAAAATGCATTGCAAGTATATTACTTACATGCTAATTAATTTACTATTGGCATAACTATATGGGCCAGCAAATCTCACAAACTTAACGAGATCTTTTCTCTACTACGAGGTGCGTTTAAGTTATAACAACTTCTATTTTTTTTTCAGGATTGGGACCAGATAGGAACCTCTTTTTTTAATACACCTGGACTCTTTGTGAATGGGTGACACTTGGCAGCACTGTACAGTGCATAGAACTCTAGTGGTAGTGACGAGAGTTAGGACTCTTTTTGATACTTAAAATGGCGACGTTTGCATAGCAAGAACAGCGTGTAATCATTCGTTTTCTCCATTTTCGTGGTGTGACAGCTATTTAAATTCATCGCCAGTTGAGTGAGGCATGTGGTGATGGTACCATGGATGTGTTATCTAATGTGTGACAGTTCAATGAAGGCAGAATATCGTGTGACAACAAACCAAGACAGTCACGGCCTCGTACCAGCCGGTCTCTCAACATAATCCAGCGAATGGAGAACGTTGTTTTGGAGGATCGCCGATTGAGCGTTGCAGACATCGCCTCCAAAATTGGCATTTCCGTGGGATCTGTGCACACAATTCTGCATGAAGACCTGAAAATGCGAAAACTGTCTTGTAGGTGGGTACTACGAATGCTGACAGATGATCCCAGTGATGATCATTCATGGTACCATCACTCAACTGGCGATGAATTTCACGAAAACGGAGAAAACGAATGATTACACGTTGTTCTTGCAATGAAAATGTCGCCATTTTAAGTATCAAAAACAGTCCTAACTCTCGTCGCTGGCAATAGAGTTCTATGCATTGTACAGTACTGCCATCTCTGTCACGCATTCACAAAGAGCCCACGTGTATTAAAAAAAACAGAAGTTCCTACCTGGTCCCTGTACTGAAAAAAAGTTGAATGCACCTCGTACAATCTTGCTGCAGCATGGAATTACTATCCAAAACGTATTATCTATATCTTGCCAATGTTTTCAAGGTATTTATCACTTCTGAACACAAAACTTATGTTGCGCACATAAGAATTTATCCTCCTTTTACTTAGCTATTGCTTAGATTCGTTCATAGAAATTAGCGTTTATATGCGAATGCCTTTTGTGACAGACAAGAGCCTTATTGTTAGTATGAACGACAATTGACACCTTTCTGTGCAAAGCCATGAGGATTTGCTTGGAGTATAATACACATACATGGTGTTCATTTTTATTCGTTATTTCCCGCCCTCCGATTGAGCAAGAATGACGACACAGTTGACTGGTGAGTCTATCTTGAAATCATAGTACCCTCTACGGAGAAGAAGCGGTAATGTTTGCGGAACAATAAGCAAATTTCAGGGCTCTTACTGTGTTTGCTCTGGTAACTAATACAACCAACTTCCCCTGGATATGAACATAGACATCGTGTCTTCATTTTTGAATACTACTTTCGTACCGGCATTAAAATTGGTGCGACATATAAATATAATTTAAACCGCTGCATAGAGGAATTTATGCAACGCTATCCGGCATTCAGACAACTCCATCGGAGTGTAATGTTGTCAAAAGTGTCCAGCTACCGCCAAACTGACATATTTTTGTTTGCAACATAAACGTCTTACGATATAAATTTTTGACATTCTCACGCTTATTTAAAATATCTATTAATGTTGGTATCCTTATGTCTTTTAAGACCAATAGGTGCATCAAACATTTCCAAGAGGCAGGATCAGTTACTCGCAAAAGGAGAGACATTGGACGCTATAAAGTGACTGGTCCCAATCTAGAAGCAATAAATAATGTTATGACAGAAAGGACTGAAACATACCTTCTGGTAATACAGACAATGTTTAAGGGGAATAGAGGAAGGAAATTTAAGAAAATGGACACATAAAACCATGTACTAGAGATATTTTCTTGTTTAGACTGGGATAAAAGCTTTATACATATTGTAACACAAATTTTTCATTCCTAGAACATGTTCTGATAATTTTCTGGTTTATAATGAAGTTACATTGTGAGGAAACTGTGGCTGATAGAAATTAATTGAGACCAAACTGAAATATTTCTATTTTATTGACAAGTTTACAATATTAATACATGTCTACTATAACAGAAAAACAGATGTTCATTGAAAAATAGGTGTTCATTGATTTAACATTTCGTATATTCTTCATGGTATAATTTTATGGCTGCATAATTAGCTTTGCAGTGCACTGCATTGCAGTATATAGCTTTTTATGCACATTTATATGAGGTACGTCCAGAAATTATGTTCTGTTTGGTAATAAAATTAAATTGTGTACATTACAGAAAAATTATTTATTGCACAAAATTCTACAACTCTTAAACTACTTTCCCACATAATTGCCGAAATTTTACAGGCATTTGTCATAGCAAGGGACAAGTTTTTGTATACCTTCTTCATAGAAGTTTGCCGCCTGTCTTCAACCAGTTGGAAACATTTTCTTTCAGCTCTTCGTCATTGTTGAAGTGTTGACCACCAAGGAAAGATTTGATATGCAAAAACAGATGAAAGTTGCTAGGAGCGAGGTCAGGGCTGGTCATACACGTCCCAGCCAAATCCCTGTAGGATGTTTTTCGTCGCATTTGCAGTGTGTGGTCATGCGTTTTCGTGAAGAAACACATCTTTTGACTTCGCAAATTTGCCGATAAATTTCAATTGGTTTCCCTTTCCTAGCATTCAAAAAACGAATCACAGATCTGATTTCACAAGCGGCGGTATTTTCAATCAACACTAACACTTTGAACAAGCACAACAAAGCGTACGTGGCTGACAGCGATCTCACAATGGCACACGTTTCTTCTCCTTGATACAGAGCGTCTATCACACATGTGCGGAACTGCGATCGCAGCGCTTCAGCGGAGATAAATTGAATCAGAACTTACTTTCTGGACACCCCTTGTATTATGCGGACAGGACCCATCTCTCAAATAGTATAATAACCTGCCGGTAGAGGGAGGCCTCAAAGCTGCTGTCAACACATCTAATACGATCACAAGCCGGTAGGGGAATCGTATATAAACTCGCTCCATCGGCGATGCTACTGATGACGTCAAATTTTGCGCGGTAAAATTACAGATAAAAATGAACACCATGTATATTCTTCTTATAATTCAGCTAGGCAGTCAGGCGTAGCGTATAATGCACACTACATGAGCAGAAAGATAACAAATAATGGACTTTGCTTCATTCGTATAAATCCTTCTTGACTTCTCGTCATATCGACTAACACCCATTACCTTCCCTGAGGCCATCATGAGGCCCTAACGGTCATCTGTCTCACTATCGCTGTCTCTTATTCTCTTCACTCCCACGTGTTTATATCAAGATTGAAATAGTCTGACATAGATTTACTGGTTAATATTAATTTGAATGGTGTTCAATGTAACTAACGTATATGACCTAATTTTTACTGTATGGGCCTTTAAAAGCTGCCTCACTGAGTCTGTAAGCTCGATGAAAAAAGACAAGATTGGTAGCACCTATTGACTTGCGCACGTTCTAAGGAGATTTTAGGCAACTACTGTGACAAAATTATGCTGTGGGACAAAATATGGGTCTTGTACGCTTGAGGAGACACTATAAAACCTAGCGCAAAGCTTCTCTCACACCCTTTTTCCTCACTATCACAACTTTGCGTCAATGGCATCGAGTGCTAGCAGAATACGGCAGAAGTAAGTGGTGTATTTGGAGGAGCATGGAAACATCTTCCGTTTTCTCCATCATCATTCATACTGTCATACTCACAACTACAATATCATTTGCACATGTCTTTGTCCTTGCCCTAACACACGGTACTAGTTATGTATACAACAAACATACAATAAACAAAAGTTTCATTTACCGCCTCACTTAAAATTGCACGGATCACAGCCTCTGGGTTACTCTTCGCACACTCTGCCTCATGTACAAGAGGTCCTGATTTTGAATCTCAGCCAGGGAGACTTATTTGGATAGGGGTTTTCCAGGGGTTTCCCTTATCCTGAAGGATCAATGTCGGGTAACTCCAAGTCTATATACCCTAGGCTCATTTGAACATCATTTCACCCATTTGAATTTTTGTCTTATCGCTTAGAGGACGTTAATTAAAATAAACAAAAAATAAAAATCTCTTTTACGCTGAAACTGCTATTAAGGTATCTAATTCAGGAGATGCAAAACTGAGGACACCGGGTGTCATGCATATATAAGCTGAGAGGTCTCTGGTTTTGCACGCAGAATTAGACTTCTCTCAGACTCAAAACAAACCTGCACATGCCACTTTAACTTCAGAAGGAAGAGCTGTCTCTCTCTCTTTTTTCCGCTACACGTAAGTTGAGTGTCACATTTATAGTTACACGCAATACCGGACATAAATGCGGATTCCGAACAGAGCTGGAGTGACGGTTGTCACGGATGGTAGATAGGGGGTCCGTCACTTGAAGTGTTATTTTAATTGCTGTTTTACCAAGTAGCGTGGGAACAACGTCTCCAGATGTGATCCGCGGAGCGAATTTGCCACAATCTGCGACGATGCGGTTCGTTTCATGAGCTGCCGTGGGAGTGGCCTAGAGGTCATGCCCGCCGTGAGGAAGTCTCAATTAGGACTTAATTATCTCGCTGTGGGTGGGTAGCCTATCATGATGACAGCTCTCTTTGCTTCTCCACGTGGCAGGAGTTCCCTGGTTCAATGATCGGCACACTATCTCGTACGGCAGAATTAATCCTTTCCAAATTTTGGGAGCTTTCATTCTCGTCAGTGCTTTCGAAAGCAGAGCAGTATTGTGGGAAATAAAATTATCTAAGAGAAGAACTAGAGTGGCATATGATAAGGCCACTTTCTGAATAGAATTTCACTGCTAATTGGGTTACTTTACCTTTCGGTGTTTTATTATTATTATTATTATTATTATTATTATTATTATTATTATTATTATTATTATTATTATTATTATTATTATTATTATTATTATTATTATTATTATTATTATTATTATTATTATTATTATTATTATTATTATTATTATTATTATTATTATTATTATTATTATTATTATTATTATTATTATTATTATTATTATTATTATTATTATTATTATTATTATTATTATTATTATTATTATTATTATTATTATTATTATTATTATTATTATTATTATTATTATTATTATTATTATTATTATTATTATTATTATTATTATTATTATTATTATTATTATTATTATTATTATTATTATTATTATTATTATTATTATTATTATTATTATTATTATCATTATTATTATTATTACTGTTATTAATTATGTATGTTATATTCAGGTTTGAATTAAAATACGCCGCACCGTGCCCGAACGGTAAAACCGCTTGAATCTCAACAAGGCGGCCCGGGTTCAATTTGTGGTGGACAAAACGGCGCTGGGGTGGGTTTTCTCCAGAACCTCTGGTATACCTCACCCCCATCATTCCATCAATTGCCTCATAATCATCTTTCGTTTCATCCATTTCGCCCTCTTTCCGTTCATCTACTTCCCTCACTCTCATTCCGGGGTGCGAGCTAATCAATGATCCCTGGATTTCTCTCCCTCACCCGTCGCCTAAAATGACGTAAGGGGTAGAGAACATGACTGTGTGCTATATTATGAAAAGAAATTAAAATACAGTACTGGTGTTTTAACACTATTTACAAGCCTTTGGCTACTTTCAGGTTTCCATAATGTATAAAATACCACAAAGAAAAATGTATTCCTTGTGTATTTTTCATAAAGTTCACATAATATAAATTTAATTTCGTTTCCTAGCTTTTTATCCTTTTAAACTTGAAACGTAATTTTTGCCTGTCTAAATCCCGAGTTCATGAAACTTTCACAGTAATTCATTTATTCTACTATAAACAAAGATTATGTATGCTTCTTGTCCACTTAAGGGTTTCCTAGATCATAAATGAATTTAGCTACATCCCTAAGGAAATAAAGTGTGCCTTACTGTGTTTTAGTATAAGCAGTTACCTCTAGTTATATTAAAATTTCTCCGTGCAGACGATTGGATGGCTTTCCTGGAGTAGACAGCAAAATGACTGGCATATGAACCTCACTAAGGGCGTAATAAAGTGTTATTTCTGCGTAACGGTTATAATCGCCATCATTAGGAAAATTCATGAGTGTTTATAGGCAATTTCCGACGGGAATCACCAATCAGCAGCCTAATTGCGTTCCATTGAGATGTTTGTCTCTTTCTTTTTCATATCCCATATGTTAACAATGGGATTATTCTACCGAGAGAGCCAATCGTTCCATGGTGGATGGGTTTCCTTGTATGTACCTACATTTTATGCTTTAAATTACTCCAGATAGAAATCTCAGGGGGCAGGTCGGGTGTTCGCATAGGAAGATTGGCTGTGTGAGCTTTTGCCGAATCTTATTTTATAAAAGGCAGAATTACGCTCCTTCTGTTAATTTTCTATAAAAAAGAGGTGGGCGGCAAAATTGTATTCACGTATATACGGGCGTCAACTATTGACTTGAAAAAAGTGGGCCTGTAACTCTCTTCGCTAATGGGCGAATGCATTGCTTAACGTGCACTATGGGGAATGACGGATAGTTTCTTAAAGAGGTGCTAAATATCGTACGTATGTACAATGGCGTTGGCCAATTTCAAAATCTCCTTTAATAACGTGGGTAAGTAAAGCCCGGCGTTTCGATAATGGCGGTAGACGGCAACGAGCGCTGAGGGCACGGACAGGAAAACACCGCTAGCCGTTTAGGATGTTTTTGGGTCCTTCTCAAGTTTGAGCCAAGTTATAAATTCAGGTGTCTTTCTCTGCCTACTACCGCCTTTTACTATATATTCCACAAACTACTCTTACAGAAATTATAACAGTATGTGCTTCATGTTAATCGAGATGAAACTTTGCAGAAATGGATTCATTGCACGGTTCGTTTAAGGTGCAGTGCGAGAAAACCGGCTCGTTGTGTGCTAGAATTCCGTACTCTTTCTGACATCATAAGAAACAAAAGCAGGTACAACAATGGCAGTAGGTACTTTAAATTAAAAATGTACTGAGCATTCAAATTAGTGACAACGGATAGCTCGGGAATGGTTGGTGCCATAAAAAACGTTATTTGAAACATAATAGTTTTCAAACGGATCTACATTTCTTTGTACAACAGGTTTTTATGTCTTATGGTTTATGAGAAACTTATATGAAATTCTTATAAATGAAGTGGGCTTCACAGCCTATACCCAGAAAATTCTAGATATGAATTTTATTTTTCATCTAAATATCTCAAGCTTTTCGCATTTTAATTAAAATGCCAAACAATTTATAACATCAAAAAATCTTTAGAAAATTTAAACGTCCTCTTTGTAATGTTTGTTTTGAGGTGGAGAGTCTTTTTTAAAAATTTCGTGTCACATCTTTGGAAACTACTCAACGAAAATAATAAGTTGTTGTGATATTTATTGGACTTTTTCTTTTCAAGCTTTGAAAACACACACCACACTGAAAACTTGCATATCGAGTTTTTGGATCCATTTATTATATGTAATAGAGAAAGCAAAAGTACAAATGAGATAAAAGTGTTGCGAGATAAAGACGAGTGAGAATGTAAATAAAATAAGAAAGACAGAAAGAATGAACAAAACAAACAAACAAAGAAAATTATTTAAATTCGCGAACCACTTACTTAGGGGAAGCCCTATTGTATCCAGCCCTGAAAGATTATTAATCTTTTTTATATCGGTCCTTGCTGGGAAGCCACTTTAAAAGAAGATTAATTTGATCCATGTTGGGATTTTGCTGCGATAGAGATTTGCGATGATTAATTTTAGTAATTTCTAATCTGGTTTATTAACTATGATTTTGAATATATAAAACGATGAATGGATTTTTAATTTTGTAAAGTAATTGATTTTGAACAAGTCGAGTTTTCGTTGGCCCAGATTAGACCCAGTCGATGAGTGAAATTTTTATCTCAAGATAGTGGTCTCGGATTGAACCGTTCTTCCGTTCTTGTTTGCTAAAATAACGACGCCAATGCTTTTCTGTAGATAATAATTTACTTTAAAACACTTATTATACACTGTAACACAAAATCTTTTACGAACAGCTCTCCAGTGCATCCACTCTCTTGGCGATAAACTTCTCTCTAAGCGTCTCTCCGAACATTATTGATTTTTCGGTCTCAGTAGCAACCGTTGGTTTCTACAGACATTCAACATCCATAGCCTAGTATGTATTTTTTGTTTAACGTTCACTCGATTATACACCTTCATATATAATACATTTTAACTCTTTTTAACATTTTAAATCTTTAACGACACTGCAAAATAATATAAACAGTATTGCAAAATCTACAAATAATAGTTACAAACGCAACAACTGTTTCAGCCGTAAAATTCGTTATAAAGATTTTATTGAAAACACACATTTTGAAATCCTCTGAGTAAAAAAAAAAAAATCTAAGTGTATGTTTTTACGTCTGATTTCTTCAAGAACGCAATAGAAAGGTTTTCAAGGCAATCCATTCAGTGAAACTACCTTGCGGTTTTTGTTTTTCTTTCTTAAAGATGGCTCTAAACAATTTGAATTAAAACGCCATATATTAATGATTTTGATATGAAAATATATATTCATCTTTTTTTTGCGAATAGCTTGAGAAGTCCTCTTTATTCTCAATTAATTTTATATAAATAGAAAACCACAAAATATAGATCTCGTTAACAAACAACTCATGCCAGGTCATTTTGCGTACTGCCCTTGACATACGCCATTCGTTTTGTTTCTCGTGGTGATAGTGTGTGGTTTTTCAGTCAAGTTATAGCAAGCCCCTTTGACTTTCTTGTCAACTTACGCGTATCCGCTTTACCTACAAAATAGAATGTGTAATGAACTATTCCTACAGCCGTTTATCTGAATTAACCTGAAGTAGAAAAATAGCCCTTCGAGTAGATTGTAGAAACATTATTGTAAGTAATTGTATGAACGTAAGTTGCATATACGAGGATACAAAAGTAAGTGAAATATACTAGTTAGATGTAATGAAGATAGAGACGATAGAATTCCACAAACTGTAATTTATTTCAAGCTATCTGAAAGAAGACACCGCCTTGGCTGAGTGGCTAGACCGCTAACCTCTCACCTAGGGCGCCCAGGTTCGATCTCAAAGAGCCGCAATGGTGTATGGATCGTCGTCTGGGCGAGTATTCTCCAAATTATAGCGAGTTTTCTGTCTCTTCCGACATTCATTCTACCCACTGCTCTATACTCACTTTTCCTTTCATCCAATGCACTGACATTTCATATCTTTCACTTGTTCATCAGGTTTTCTCTGCTCCTCGACTGGTGACTGATCCCAGATACCCACTTGAGTAAGACCTGTGGGCGAGGTTTTAAGTCCTCCATACGAGGAGGGTAAAAAGGAAATGGAAAAACAAGAAAAGAAATGTTTTAGACCACAGAGATGATGAAAGGATTAATCAGATAAGTAAATTGGTACGGGTTTTGTAATTAGTATAGTTATCGTAAGATATTGCATTATCTAGGCGAAGAGAGTATTTCCAGATAAGTGGAAACACAAATTATTATTTTAATGCACACATTTCGTAGGTATATACGCTTGTGACTCTGCAATATGATACACAAATGAAGCATGTCCTTTCCAATAGGTTGCGGATGAGTGCAATATGGCAGTAGTGCATAACAGAATAACTTTTTTCTGGCTGTGCTTCGCTGATTTTCTTCCAATGTAAGATCAGCCAGCACATCTTCTGTTGAGCCAAATAGAACTCATGCATAAACAAAGTGACAACTGATCAAAAATTTGGTTGGCAATATTTATTTTCCCTCTTGTTTCTGATGAAGAGGCCACTGTGATCTATTTGTAACACCGTAAACAGATCGAACGAATGAGTAAAGCCAGACTGAAAAATTCAATGGCATAGCCAGGATTTGAACCAAGGATCTCCCGCTCTTCGTGCTGTGGCTCTAGCCAACTGAGCTACTATGGCCCACATGCCGACATGACATTAAGTTCTCCAATTGACGCGTATGTTTCCCGGTAGATCACTAGGCGTTCTCATATGCAATGAGACACGCACCTTTTGTGGCGACTTACTATGATGTAAGTACTTAAGTTCCAGGCTTCATAGTTAAACCACTATGTTTTTTTTTTTTTCAGGAAAATTGATGGAAGTAATAATTTCTTCCACACTAGCCGTGTATAGGCTAAGGTTTGAATAAGCCTGGGACTTAAGTACTTACATCATAGTAAGTCGCCACAAAAGATGCGTGTCTCATAGCATATGAGAACCCCTAGTGGTCTACCGGGAAACATACGAGTCACTTGGAGAATTTATGTCATGCCGGCATAGTAGCTCAGTTGGGTAGAGCAACCGCACGGAGAACGGGAGATCCGTGGTTTAAATCCCGGCTATGGCATTGAATTTTTCAGTCTAGCTCTACTCATTCAAACCTTTGCCTACACACGGCTAATGTGGAAGAAATGATTATTTCCATCAATTCACCTGAAAAAAAAAGATCGAATGAAGCCTTTTAATGAATTCTTTACGCCACAGTAAATGTAAATCCTTTACACTATCTGACTTTCCTTCTGTGGAGCATAAACTCTACCCAAAAATTAGATATACACCAGAAAAGTTCATAAATGAAATTGGTATAATATGGATTTAACTTTAATAAGTTAAGAATGTTTAGTAAACTAATTTTGGAAATACAAATGAAAGAGTTTTGATAGAGTTAGGAAATGTGGTGTGAGAGGTTTAATTATGGAAAGGATACTAAAATATTTATTTTGGGTTCAAGAGCTACCCATACTGATATGAAAATAAGTCTGAGATATAAAGAAGAAAATTTGTGTTTTATGACCAACGCTGATTAAACTACAGTTGTTTAAAAATAGATATTTGAATTAAAATTGGCTGTTTTAGGAGAGAGTTTTGGAATAAAATGACATTAAGAGTGGAAGGCCCGAATAGACAGGTTTTATTTGTCAAATTATAGAGAATCTTTGTGGAACTTTTGTTGGACAACATGGCGCTGTGGTTGGTTTCCTCCGGTTCCTCCGGTTTCCCCCACCATCATTCCACTAACTGCTCCATCAATCATGCATCTTAGGCGTTGGCCCTCATTTCATCTGAGATCAGATGCTCGTCTCCCTCGCTCTGGGGGACCCCAAGCGCCTCCTAACGTCAGCATTGACGAGAAAGGGAGAAAAAAATAGAAAATCTTTCATTGAAGTCAAAGTTGTTCAGATGGTAAGACGTTTTAACTTCCAAGATAAATAAGAGCCTAGTTTCCATGAGGTTTTTGGAAATTAAAGAGAAAGTTAGCACGGGTATGCGTCACATCTGTGGGAGAAAGAAGGTGAAATATGTAACATTTTCCAATTGTATTTACAAATATATTTTTAAGATCATAATTATCTAAATTAGGGGAATTTTTGAAAAAGCTTAGAATAAAATGGAAGTGGATGGTAGAATGAAATATGAAATAAACTGAAAATTAGTTAAATGCAATCTTATAAATTTTAAGTGAAAAGCTTTTATATTGATTGACTTTTGATTGTGATCAACTAACTAAGGCAAGACCATAACCATGTTATATATGTACTTAGTACTTTAATAAGGTAGAGCCTCAAGTAATTGGCTTCTTCAACAAGCCATAATTCCTTATCTCTGAATAATTTCTGCCACAAAACTGAAGGATAGTATAGATTCTATCTGTGGCAGCGCAAACAATATGCTCGGAATTTCATTAAAAGCTGGAATTAGCCCAACTACTTCGTTTGGTTAACAGCAATAAAGCAGAGAAAAGGAGAGGGAGAGAGCCACTTGAGGGCGGAAGTCGTAAATCAACTCATTCATTACCTCAGGGCTGCATTAGTCCATTCCACCCTTCATGCTTAGGCGAGAAAATAAATCAGCTGACATCAGAAGTATTAAAGGCACTTATTTTTTCTTTCTTTGCCTTGCCTTTTAATGTGAATGTTAAGTGCTGCATTGTTACTCGAAATCCTCTTGCTTTGCAAGGAAATTTTTTTCTGGTCAAGATGGATGGAAAACCTTTAGGGATGCATAACCATGGTAGCTGCTAGGGGAATATTGGTCATCTATTATGGTTGAGGCAGCATGATGACCAACTCTGAAAATTTACCCGCGAAACTGAAGGGGAGAAATGGGATTCAGTGAATGATCAAAGGGGAACCATACAATTTTAGGTATTACGGTGTCTCTAAAGTAATGTCGGCTTTTTGATTTTGGTGTTTTGGAAATTTTATTGGATTTCTTTGGTTTGTCAAAGCTATTTACAGGATGCCATGACTAGTGTTGCGTACATTGCGAGCATATATGAGTCTTCAGTTGTTAATTAACAACAGAAACCGAAATAACAAAGTTTGGACTTAGAGTCCTATATATCTTCATCCATGTCTTATATCTTTAATAAGCCCCTCCCCTTCTTCACGCCTATGAGAAGCCGTTTTTAATTCGTATTTTTGTTTCGAAGATAATTGTGGCTGTGATCTTAGATAACACACACTGTAAAAGTAGCATTGATTTTCTATGAAATCCTTCGTTGATGAAGTATTTTAAGTAAAAAGAGAAGTATGGAATGCTCAAAAATCTTATTTTTCATTTTACTACAGTTAAATTCTCCGATATTTTCTGAACAACAGTATATATAGTTTTATGGTTTTACATAGAATGCTTACTTATTTAAATACGCTTTGAAGATAAGCGTGCATTCCATTTGAATAGTGACATAGCACGTTTCAAGTTTCTCGGAAACTATTTATACAATTCATGTTTCTTAGCAACTGATAGCGTTAGATGTTTGGAATTTTTTACACTTCTTGTTATAGAATTACATATATTGACCTAAAATTGTGATGAAATAAGTCACCTTTTGGGTATGGAAAATATATCCTTTTTGGAAAAAAAGTTTAAATTTTAGATTTTCATTTTTCTTCATATTGAAAAAATTTATTCTAGAGATATTTATACAGTTCTAGCTCAATATCATAACAGACATATGGAGTTCAGGTTTAAAAAAATGAGTGCTGTGCTATTCATGGTTATTCTAATTTTGGGGTAGCAATATACCTTATTTTTTCACAAAATATTTCCTTTGTTTACTTGCTAAACAAAATATTGAGACAGAAAGTATAGAATTTGGGATAGTAAAATTTAACACAGATATTTTTCATAGCCAGATATGTGAGACTGATATTTTTTTTTTTTTCAAAGGAATTCACTTAGTAAGAGTTTGGAAATACAAGATTACTTTGTTCAGGGTGTATTTGACTAAGGTCTACAATTCCCGCTTCCCCTAAACGGCTTACACAAGAAGTAACTCGTCAGCCAAACATGATGAAAACAGTAGAAAGAAATATACAATTCAAAACACTTTTGACACCTGATGAAGGCGAAATCCATGCGTTTCGTTTTGATTATGGAAGTTGCAATTCAGAGAACCGGGTTCTGAAATCTTCAGTGTCTGAGGTGACACGCAGGCTTTTTATTTCTGCTCTTCTTTAAATTAATGAAACTCCATCCTATAGCAGAAGATAGATTTGCGGAACAAAGTTCAAGTTGAAGAAGTATGGAGCCAGGCAAAGCCACCAAAATTTGATCTACAGCATCCACTTCTAAACACTGAACGAAGCGGCGCCACGGTAACGTGTGGGACTCGCTTTCAAGAAGTTCTGGTTTCGATCTCCGCGGCCGAACTTCGAGCCCATGGGCTTTTAGGGGGTTTGTCTGATCGATAGGCGAATACTGGAGAAACTAATTATATCTCATCAATTTTCCCTTCCTCTATTTCAGCTCACTTTCCATTCTATCTTCATTCTGATTGGCTGATTATGGTTGTAAGGGGGTAGGGAGTGTCGGCGTTGCACGGCAGGGAATATCCTCTCTGATAAATTTCTATATTCCGGATGGAAGGCGCTCTTCGAGTCCACAGAAAAATTGTAATCCTGCAGGAGGGAGGGGAGCTAGTTGTACACGCTGCCACTGTAGAAACCTTGCCCTCTGTTGTCTGTCTCCTAGTTCCGACCGGGGCTATGTCAAGTTATGTCAACGTAAACGTCTTCACCAAAATTCAGTACTCACAATTAGTTGCGTTCATGCCTTCCTACTTTCTACTATGCCATATACAGCGTAAGGTTGAAACTTGACATGATGTTTCAACACAAAGTTTCACCGTATAAATTCTTCTTGTTTGCTACTTCCCCCCTCGCCTTCATTTCTTAAACTTTTATGTAAAACATAATGTAATCCAAAAAGAATAACAAAATTTAATCCATTTGTGGGCTATAAATTGAAAATAAGCAGACAAAAATAGGTAAGAAAATATGCTTTGTTTCGGAATTGAAAATATTGGTACTAACAAATCAAATCGTTCATGGACCCAACGGACAAATAAAACTGACCACAGAACGCACCCCTCTGTCTCCCTTCACTTCACCCCTCCTTCCTGAGGGGCACGCTGTCTGGTTCATAGACACAAGAGATCTTCCATAGGTCAGATGCAAGTGCCACTTTCAACCCTGTCATATTTCATACCTCATCCACTTCTGGAAGTAGAGCTGACGGGACAAAGTTACTACAGCCATACTTCAGGACAAGAGAAAGACAATTGAGATACTTGGGGATTCCTTATAAACCCTAGTGGCTCCTAATTTTGTTTTACTTCGAGGATAGTACCAGCATCAGATCTGATATTATCTCAGCTTGATCGCCGGCACCATTTCAACACAAAAGCTGTTAGTGTAAGCAAGGCTCTGAAGGCTAAACAAGAGGGTAAAATTAAATGAATAAAGTAACTCCGAAAACTTTCCCCAGGTAAGTATGGAAAAGGACAAGAGAACCTTACTTTTTTATTTGGCCCAACACTACTCAACTGCAAAAGCTCTTAACACGCAGTGAGAATTTTCTACTCATAATTTAAAATGCCACTGGTAGCTCTGTTTCTTCTTTTGTTTTTATTTACCTCCCCCAATATTGGACGATGAATGAAATAGGTGAAATAATGTTCGAAAAAGACCAGAGTCCATAGAGCTTTGGGTAAGCAGACGGGCTATGGGAAAACTCTGGAAGACCTTATCCAGGAAACTCTTATTGGTCGAGATTCGCACTCAGGACGTGAGGAAGACATGCTACCACCTACGCTGCAGAGAGGAATTTTCATTTAATTGCGGAAACAAACAAAAAAAAAAACCTTGAAATATATAAACTGGAGTTATATAAGGTAGGCAGTACAGGGGTTAATAGACTTATGGATGCAATAACAGTAGTCTATCGTCGATATTCTCAGAACAGCCATTCTGATTGTAGACGTAATCGCGATCTTCAAGCAACTGCTCGGTTAAACCTTGTCTGATTTGAATGTTCTTTCTAAGCCTTTTTTGTACATTGCAGGGGGCGTAATCGGCTTTGGTCCATTCATTAGATTACCCATTGTATAATTGAATATTATTAGCATTGATCAATCTTGTTTTCACCTAGTCTAAAATGATGTGAAACAACTGGAACTCATTCTAAATTTTTGATATGTAACCATTGGCATTAGTCCAAATGCTAAAGGTTCAACTCCTTTAGAGGCAGCGAAAGAATTAAGAAAACAACTGATTTGTGGGATACTTGACTTTGTTTGCTCTTGAACAAACCATTCTTTAAAACGCTTCCTTCTCTATCTACTTCATCTTAATTGAGTCACCCATGCTGCCATATCTAATATTTGTTGCAGTAAATGCAGCGATAGGTATTATGTATGGCTGAGTGATATGACAACACTCGTGTATTCTAAACGAATCTTCCATCCTTGTCAAATGGGAACGTGAGCATGAACACCGTTGGGACAGCAAAAGTGATTACGCTACACATTCCTCTAGCTTGCCTTTTTGTCGTGGGTCTACAGTAAGTTGCTAGGATTATACTAGCAACGCTGGTGTACCTGATTTTCGTCCTACAAGAGTTCTCTTAAATGTGAGTAAATCTACCGACATGCGGCTGTCAAGCACACAAAAACCGTTGGTCTGGACCGGGTTTAAATCCGTGTCATTGGAATCAGTAGGTGAGTACCCAGCCAACTGAACCAACCAGAACGAGTTTTAAGAGCTGGTTATTACGTGATGGCTTAAAAACTCCGTTCTGCTTGTATAACTAAAATATAAAGAAAACGAATAACAAATTCATATTTGAAAAAAAATTAGGTATAGGTATATATTTGAAAATTCAAATAAACAACGAGTATTTTGAAAGAGTTTCACTGCACACACACACACAAAAATAATTTGATATAAATCGTTTTAACAGCATTTTTGTATAGTAAACGTTTCTCTATCTCTTACGGTTTATTAGTTATACAAAATCCATTCAGAATATAAATGAAAATTCGCGATACATATTTAATTTGTTTTAACAACTTCTTAAATATATAGTATTTTAATCAAAATCGCCATATCTGGTTTTTGAGGTATTTAAAATTGTTCTAAAAATTCTAAGTGGAGAAATTTTCTTCAGAGGCCTTTTCTAAAAATTACTTTTTTAGATTATGGGGGTTTCAAAACATGTATTTTCGGTGAAATCTCTGTGTTGAATGATTATGTGCAATACAGTACTTTTCCTATTTACTAAACGTAGTAGAAAGAATTAACACGACTCTCTCTCCAACCATTACAAAGTGTTTCTAAGATATTCAACAAAATATTTACATTATATATTGTTTTCCTCTAGCCCGTTAATCATAAATAACAACAAACATTGTATAGTTTGATAATGAACAGTTATATACATTTTATAGCCTAAAAGAATATTTTTATTTTGAAAAGCAGATCAGCAATCGCTAATCATAATATCACCAAATTTTTCCTTGAGCTAATGAGAAGGAATATAATTGATATTAGTGTTCAAAGTAAACTGTTTAAAATTCACGAACATTTAAACAAAATTATAAAAAAAATAATTTCATAATTAGTAAAAAAAAAAAAAAAAAAAAAAATGGGTGACCTTAACGAATGTACATTTTCCGTGGGGTTCGGTTTCAGTATTTCTCTGAATGACTTCACGTAACTTGAAATGCAAGGTGTATGCTTCACTTGAAATATATGACATATTCAGCAAAATTATTGCAGAAATTTTTAAAAGAAGAAAAAAGAAGTATAACGGAACTGTGTCCATATAAAGGCTTCTTTAGAGCAAGGGAAATTCCTTGAACGTTTCTCGCCTTGCATTATTCAAAGGTGCGTGATCTAGTATCTAGGAAACGTGACTTAACCTTCACTCCCACTCCCCTTCTCTCTCTGTATATGAAGTCTATATCGAATTTTAGATTATAAAGTAATTCTTGATCTAACCTTCGATCTCGATAGAGAAGATCAATATTGACATTTAAACATAATTGCAATTATATTTCTCTAAGGGGTTCCCTGTTAACTACGTGACTTCTAAAACAGAATGCTTTCTTCAGAAGCTGATTGTTCCTGTTATTGGATGTGCGACAAGGGATATTTATGACCGGGGTGTTTTTCTGGCGGAATGAGGAAGCGTGCTGAGAATGATGCATTGGTCACGGGGTTAACATGCCCTGTCACGCTTTTACATTCAGCTGTTGAGGGTGCGACTAAATGAACCAAGCCAGGCACTTCGATACAAAGAAAACAATCACATATGCACCACAGCTAACATAATCACCCAATTCCAGTGTATTCTATACCACTGGATTTGCGAAAAAAATATCGTTAACTAACTTAATCGTTAATCGTTAATTAATTCAAATTATCAAACAATCCCGCATTACGTAATTCAAACAACATATTTAAAATATTTTATTTCAATTATGTGTAAAGTATTTCCATACACATTTTAAGATAACTTATGGTAAACTGAAATTTCACTCTCAGCATATTTCCAATATTACTGTGCTTCCAATTTGTAATTTTGTAATTTTGTAAGTTTACGTCCTCCAACTCCTTAAGTCATATCGGACGGTGAATGAAATGGGTGATATGATGCTCAAATGTGTCCAGGGTCCATGGAGCTTAGAGCTACCCGACATTCGTCTGTAAAGATAAGGGAAAACCCCGGAAAAAAACTTATCCAGGTAACTCACCCTGACCGAGATTCGAACTCGGGACCTCTTGAACGTGAGGCAGACATGCTACCATCTACGCTACCGAGGCGGGCTGTGCTTCCAATATTTACCAATAAAGTTATGAAAATATGAGTGGCATAAACAAGCTAATAAGCAAGTAAGAAAGTATTTTCTTAAATTAATAAATGAACTCCTGCCGGAACAATTATAGTTGACCATTTAATAAAGTGTTCATTTATTTATTTGTTGCATAATGAGAAACGATGTTCAATATAAAGTGAAGAATGAGTAGCAATCCGTAAGTCGTCTTTTCTTTTTTTAACTTGTTCCATTTATACCCCGCCTTTAACTCCAATGGTCATATCGGCGGCCGTTCTCCTTTGGAACATACCGAAGGTGTTAACTGGTATACGTTGGGTTTTAATCATTAGATCACGCATACATTCACACTTGACTCTGGGGAAGATGGGGAATTATCTTGGTCGGAGAAAAATCCCCACCCCCAACGACGGGAATCGAACCCGGGACCCCTAGCACGGCAGACAGGTGCTCTAGCGACTGATCTACAGGACCAGCCTTTTTTGGGGTAATTTACGTCCTTTAACTTTTTAAGTCATATCGCACGATGAATGAATTGGGTGAAATGGTGCTCAAATGGGCCCAGGGTCCATGGAGCTTAGAGTTGCCCGACATTCGTCTTTTAGGATAAGGGAAAACCTCGGGAAAAACCTTATCCAGGTAAGTCACCCTGACCGAGATTCGAATTCGGGACCTCTTGAACGTGAGCCAGACATGCTACCATGCTACCGAGACGGGCAACATAAGTTGTTAGTTCATGAATTGTTTACCTGCACAGTCCAACAGTCAGCACTCTGGCGTTTCAACCCAGAGGTACCGACTTCATTAGCAGGTCGGAGAGGACATTTTGCTTTCATCTGGTCTACTACAGAATTGGAAATATGAATGTGTGAGTGCGTCCACCACTAAAATACTTAAAAAGAAAGTAAGGGGTTAAGAAAACTTGGAGTTCAATGAGCATGAAGGCAAAGATTCTAATGTGAGCATAAGTCTTATTTTTGTACAAACGCATACTTTAACTTTTGTTTTGTTATTTTCTTTTTTCAAACTTTTAGGTTACAAGATGAAGCTTTTCATGATATTCTTCCTCCTCAAACAACAGTTTACAGTTTTGTAGTTATGCTAATCCAAAGGGATTGGAAGTGCCAGCATTACGCATAAAAGTTAATAGTTTGTACTAGGTAAGTGTGCGGGAAAATAATTTTTATTTTTCACTAATCTTTATGCAGTTGGTAAAAAATATATGTTTTTCTTACAGCAAAACTTGAAAAGGTTAAAAAATGTATAGTGGTTTTAGTTAATTGATGGAAATTAATCATTTCTCCACAGTAGCCGTATATAGCCTAAGATTTTTAATAGATAAAGTCAACATGAAAAATTCAATGTCATGACCGGGATTTGAACCACGGATCTCCTTGTTTCCGTCCAGTCTCATGGCATTGAATTTTTCATGTTGACTTTATCTATATATAGTGGTTTTACTATTAGGCTATGTTAGCCGCAATACGTTTTTACTAGCGTTCATAATCTCAAATTAAACAACTTGTCTTCGATTACATGTACAGTAAGGACATGTCGTTAAGACCGACTTCGTTTTGTTGCAATCTAAGTCCTCCAACGTTAATCATATCGGACGATGAATGGAATCGGTGAAGTGATGCTCAAATGAGACCGGGGTCCACGGAGCTTAGAGCTTTCCGACATTCCTCTTTCAGGATAAGGGAAAACCCCGGAAAAAACCTTATCCAGGCAACTCACCCTAACCGAGATTCGAACTCGTGGCCTCTTGAACGTGAGGCAGACACGCTACCATCTACGCTACCGAGGCAGTACTTCTAACATTGCAAGATAAAATGGACGAGTATATCAGTGAGTACCCATTAGTAATAGAAATTACTCATTGCGTTTTGTCTCAACTGTATCTCTGTGCTATTATGATGTACGTAATTCAACGTTCGACTTCTTTGTCCATTTGGTAGCAAAGGCACAATTACTCAGCCAGTGACAATACGATAAAATTTCGACCTTCAAACAGAACACATGCAGTGTAATGATAAGAAGGTTGTTAAAAGTATTTTATCACTGCAATGATGTGAGGACCAATTCGTTATCCTAGGAATTTAAATACCAGAATTTGACAAATCCAGTTCTGATTATCTGGATGTGTGAACCAATATCAAACGAAATGGGTCATTGTTATCATATTGACGTTTTTCTGACTGGGAAAACTTTATTTACCATAACTGAACCTACGATTCATCTTGTGTTTCCAAAGTATTTCTGGTAAATGGTAAAAACTAATAACAAGCTCATTAGGCCCATTGGCTGCAAAGTACAATGGTCGATGTCAATTTAAAGCTGTGTATGAACGTTCTTATCTAAAGTAACACCTAAATATTCATTGGCATTAATACTGGTATAGTATTTCATTCAGACATCAGATAAATTTTTAAGATTTTTGCGGGGAGGGGGAGTGGTTAGCTCTCGCCTTTGTGCACTAGTTTGGCCATGAATGTTTAGCCAGGGACCAGCGGTTGTTTCCCGTGCACGTCAGAGTCGACTTTTGATTGTGTGAATCACGCGTCATTCGCGTCTATGGATTTCTCTGGTCATGCATCATTTCAGTCTTCGAAGGATGTGAATGACTAGTCCCATAATCTTCAATTTTTGACACCAGAAACATTTCCCTTCCCATTTAACAAACCTAAGAATGGATTAAATTCTCTTATGCTTTATTAAATTAAATTATGTTTTGCATAAAAGTCTAAGAGGTGAACACCAGTTAACAAAGTATAAAATAAACAAGAACAAATAAATTGTCTGGTTGAAACATTAAGTGAAACATCATTTGCAGTTTGGCCTATGCGCAGTCTGTGATATATGTAAGCAGTATTTGTCTGTCTTATCGAAGGACCTAAACCCATCCAAACAGGTAGCTATGGATGCAACTTACGCATTCAAAACCCGCAAAGGCAATAGGCGTTCTGAAAAACCCCAGAAATCAATTAACGCACTAATCTTTGGAAAACATATTTACAGTACGCGCAAGATAACTTGAGTGCTGGATTTACGGTGTGGTGCGGGCAGAGGGGAAGAAGCGAGAGCTAATGCTCTTTTTTTTCTTCAGTGTGGTCAACGTGAAAAACAGTTAAAAATAGCATGTAAGATACCGAAGATATCACAAGTAACGTGCATCCTCTGAAAACATTCCTTAGTTTTGCCCACGCCAGCTCAATTGCATTCAGATCACAGTTATACGGAGGTAGCCATAACAACCACAAATGTTCATACAAATATAAATCATTTTCAAGTAAATGCTGATGTACATTACCACCACAGTCGTAACAAAAATAAACTGGCAATTCGAGCGCACCAAACGAGCCTTTATGAAGCAAGCTTTAACTACTAAGGGATAATGTTATATAATAAACTTCCAAATTAATTTAAACAAGCTGCATCATTAAAACTCTGTAAGATTAAGGTTAAGAAATGTTTGCATGCACACTGCTTTTATACGGTTCATGAATTTTTAGAACTATAACCATGTAAATGAGCACTGGGAGCATAGTACATTCACAAACCTGTAATATTCATATTATGACATTTCTTGTAGTAAATTAGTCCATGCAAATACTATATGAAACCATAGAAAAGCTGCTTAATGTGTATATTGTATGTAATCAATTATAGTTTTAATTGCACTCGCGTTAACTAAACAGACTTAACAGAAGCAGTAGAATTTAGCAGGTTAAATATGTAGTACAAAGCACTAGACAAAACATTCTTATATATTTTAAACAAACGTCAAAGTTCCCCCCACTTTTTTCATAGTGTCTACGTTATACTTAAACTGGTCATTTTTTCAGCATACTTTTGCAGTTATTCGCGTGTAAAACATCCTTCTTTCGAAAGAGAGCAGCAGTTTTTAAACTTTTATTTATTACTAACAATTACCTTATACAACTCCTGAATAAATGGCTGCAACTTTTCCATAGCACTTCAAGAGAACGTTTGTTATTTTAACATAAGAACTAGGCTGGAGTTTGTCATCTGCTGTCCTTTGTTTCTGCGGACGTCTCAGAATATGCCTTTGTTTTCGACAATGTTTACGTATAAAACACCGGTGTGCGGTTGAAGCTTTTGTTCCAGAAATATTTTTGCGCTTCACTACCTTACACGATTATTGTGCCGAATCGAACGTTTCCCTCCAAACCCCAAGGACAAGCAAAGACGACTGAAGTTTTCTTGTCAAGTGCCATGTAAACGTAACGTTGCGTAGCACTTACCATAGACTGTGATTCTCTTTTGTTTTCATTTTGTCCTTCTGCAATGTAAATTGGTAGCGTCGTCATGAATATGAATAGCAATGCGACCATTCATGTGCAGTTTCGCGTTCCCATAACCTTCAGAGACAAATACTTCCTTCAGTATTGAGATAACATTAATAATAATAATAATAATAATAATAATAATAATAATAATAATAATAATAATAATAATAATAATAATAATAATAATAATAATAATAATAATAATAATAATAATAATAATAATAATAATAATAATAATAATAATAATAATAATAATAATAATAATAATAATAATAATAATAATAATAATAATAATAATAATAATAATAATAATAATAATAATAATAATAATAATAATAATAATAATAATAATAATAATAATAATAATAATAATAATAATAATAATAATAATAATAATAATAATAATAATAATAATAATAATAATAATAATAATAATAATAATAATAATAATAATAATAATAATAATAATAATAATAATAATAATAATAATAATAATAATAATAATAATAATAATAATAATAATAATAATAATAATAATAATAATAATAATAATAATAATAATAACGATGACGATAATGATAATGATTTAGAACCTTCATGTGTCGACATTAAGACTTGGAATCGTGAACGGCATGTCCACAGTTCAAATCTTGCCAGGACTGTTTGTTCTCCCTGAGGACTGAGTCCAGAGTTTTTCTCATTGCAATTGTTGGACAATTGTTCTAAAAGTTGGGACTGCAGGAAAACGTATGGTTACCAAAACTCTTTGTTAGTGCACTACACATCCTATATGAAGGATAATTGGTTTTCTTGCACTGCTAAGGGATTTTAAATGGAGAGATCGGTGTAATCTGAATACTAAATTTTCCATTAGCATTGCTTCTAACTTTAATTGATTATTTGGTTTAAACATAAAAGGTAAAATATTAAGTTATATTTTCTTGTATTTAATATTTTGCTCGATATTGATGTTTCATGTCCATAAATGGATTACATTTGTGAGGTTTAAATTAAAAATGTTACAGATAGAGAACTAAGTTTGTAAAATGGGCAGGGAAATGTTTGTGTCAAGAAATGAAAGTACTGGGACTAGCCATTCAAATCTTTCTGAGACGCAACTGAGGTATAACCCAAAAAATCCAGAGACGCAATTTGATGTATGACTTACAAAATCAAAGGAGGAGATTGACGTATAAAACAACACGGGACGCAATCATCGGACTCCGACTATACATCCATGGAAAAAGTAAATGCATAGAGGCAAAGGATTTCTTCTACAAATAAAACGATCGAGTTCTATTGCAGTTCATCATGAAATATTACAGTGAATTTCTTGGTTTAACTTGTAAATGACGGCATGCATATACAGGCTACGTAGCTTTAAATTGTAGATGAAGATAAGGATATGCAACAAAGTTTCCATAATTTGGCTGAGTGTATGGATTGTGATTTCAACATGTGATGTAAATGCTCTACACATTTGACATCTCTCATTTTACGAGGGCTGTTCAATAAAAAATGATCACAATCATTTTTGACAACGTACCTTTACTCATCCTCATAATTTTGACGGTCCTTCTCAAAATAGTCTCCCCTATTTCTGCCAGTCTCCAAAGACATGCTGGTAACCATTTTTGAGAGATCCTTCAAAATCGCCACCGCAGCCTCCACCACTGCTTCTGATGATGGATAATGCCTCCCACGAAGCCGTTTCTTCAAGTTAGGGAATAGAAAAAGGTCACATGGGGCTAAATTCGGACTATACGGGGGGTGATGGATGCACTTCAAGTTGACTTTTGCAAGATATTCAGCAACAACATTGGCAGTATGCGGCCACGTAGCAAGCAGCCAAGCAGCATCCAGCCTGCTTCACGGAAATGTGGTCTTTTGCGCCTGATATGGACTTGCAATGTTTTCAGGACATCCCTGTAGTATTGTCCAGTTACTGATGTGTGTGCAGGTACAACATACTGATAAACCATTCCATGAATATCAAAGAATGAGATGACCATAACTTTCCCAGCAGAAGCAACCACTTTTGCTTTTGGGGGGTTGGTGATGAAGGAGATTTTTCACACTGTTTGCTCTCAGGATCAAAATGATGTAGCCAAGTTTCATCAGCAGTGATTACGTTAGAAAAAAACTCCAGATCTTTCTCTAACATCAACATCAACTGCATGCAAACCTGCATGCGAATGTCCTTTTGTTCGGGAATCAACAGTCTTGGAATCCATCGCGCACAAACACGTCTCATGTGTAATGCATCTGTCGCCAATGTGTGGGTGGCACCCAATGAAATGTTAAATATTTCAGAAAGTGATCTTAAGGTAATTCATCTATCCTCTCTCACAATGATAGCAGCAGTGTTGATGCTTTCTTCCGTAAGAGCAGTAACTGGAGCACAGGGTCCACCTTCCTTTGAAATTGATTGTCTCCCCACTTTAAACATTTTAAACCACCTTCGAGCTGTGTTGTAGGCAAGAACAAACTCTCCGTAGGCCTCCTGTAATATTGTATATACCTCAACTGAAGATGCGTTGAGAGCAAAGCAGAATTTCAAAGCCGCATATTGTTCCTCACGTGTTACCTCAATTGCAGCGGTAGGCGATGCTGAACATATCTGAACTTGCCTGATTCTCATAGGCGGGAACCAGGAGTACCAACAAAGACACTACCAGGGCGTGTTTGTTTCACATTAAGCTAACAGAATATAATAATTTGAATTTTTAGTGGGAAAAAGTATGACTGTAAAAAAATTATGATCATTCTTAATTGAACAGCCCTCGTACTTTGTATTTAATGAACCCAAAAGATTTGTTATTAGTTTTTTACCACTTACCAGAAATGAAAAATCATCTGGAAACTGTTGCTTTGTAAGCAGCAGATAAATAAATGTGCCTTAGAATACTGCAGGTTCAGTTTATATTAAATAATGTTTTGTCAATGAGAAAAACACTAATATGATACTGATGCCCATTTCGATTGACATTGGTTCATATATGCAGAAACCCAGAACTGGATTTTCAAATCCTGGTATTTAAATTCGAATTGGTCTTCATATCACCCCTCCAGTTAGATATATCTATTTCATAATAACATTATGAAAACCCTACCATAGATTTACTATACCTAGTATCACTGCAGTGATAAACCATTTTTAACAAGCCTCTTATCATTATATTGCGTGTGTTCTGTTTGAAGGTCGAAATTTTATCGTATTGTCACTGGCTGAGTGATTTCTTTGTTCATTTGGTAGCAAAGTTGAACGTTGAATTACATTATTAAGGCTTAGTAGGACATTTGCCACATAGCATAGGAGTTTCAATTACTTATAGCTACTCGTTGATCTACTTGTCAATTTTATTTACAATGTTAAACCTACTGCAGGGGTTCATCAACAACAAAATCGGTCTTAAGATATGCCAATATTGTGCATGTAATCAAACAAATGGTTAACTTGAGGTGAATTCTAGTCAAAAGTTTTCTGCATTTTTGCTACAAGAAAAATGTATTTTGTTTGCCAGCTGCATTAATATTAATGAAAGTAACTTTATTGTACATTTACTCAATATCAACTGTTGACTTTTGTTCGTGGCACCAATATTTCTAATCTTCTTATCCACCTTTTGGATTAGAATAATTGAAAAACTTTGTAAATTGTCTCTAAATTGTTTCATGAAATGCTTTACAAGGGGCGTCCAGAAACTAAGTTATGTTTCAATTTATCTCCGCAGCAGCGCTGCAATCGCAGTTCCCCACATGCGCGGTAGATGATCTGTATCAAGGAGAAGAAACGTGCGCCATTGTGAGATCACTGTCAGCCACATACGCTTCGTTGTGCTTGTTTACAATGTCGGTGTTGATTGAAAATCCCGCCGATTGTGAAATCAGATCTGTGATTCGTTTTCTGAATGCTAGGAAAGTGAAACCAATTGAAATTTATCGGTAAATTTGCGATCTCAAAATGTGTTGTGTTTATTCACGACAACGCACGACTACACACTGCAAATGCGGCGAAAAACATCCTACAGGGATTTGGCTGGGACGTGTTTGACCACCCGCCGTATAACCCTGACCTCACTCCTAGCGACTTTCATCTGATTTTGCATCTCAAATCTTTCCTTGGCGGTCAACACTTCAACAATGACGAAGAGCTGAAAGAAAATGTTTCCAACTGGTTGAAGACACAGGCAGCAAACTTCTATGAAGAAGGTATACAAATACTTGTGCCTCGCTATGACAAATGCCTGCAAAATTTCGGCAGTTATGTGGAAAAGTAGTTTAAGAGTTGTAGAATTTTCTGCAATAAGTAATTTTTCTGTATCTATACACAATTTAATGTTATTACCAAACAGAACTTAGTTTCTGGACGTAAAACGAAATTAGGTGTTTACACTAACCTTTGTTTAAGAGTTATGCTGTTTCCAAATGCTGATATGAGATATCCGTCTATAATAAGTCAGTTATTGCGTAACTCAGCACAAATAACTCAGAAAACTCTTGAAACAACAAAGAATCCGATTTTAGTTAATTGATGGAAATTGATAATTTCTTCACACTAGCCGTGCAGAGGCTAAGGTTTTTGATAGATAGAGTCAACATGAAAAATCCAATGCCGTGGTCGGGATTTGAACCACGGATCTCCTGGTTTCCGTCCAGTCGCTCTAACCCATTGAGCTACCATGGTCAAAGTGCCGTCCTGACATTAAATTCTCCATTTGATTTGTACATTTCCCCGGTTGGCCATGGTAGCTCAAATGTTTAGAGCGACTGGACGGAAACCAGGAGATCCGTGGTTGATATCCCGAACATGACATTGAATTTTTCATGTTGACTCTATCTATCAAACACTCTGATTTCAAGTAAATGAGCGGGAGGTACATGCCGTTATCTGGGCAGGGTGAGTATTAGGTTTTGTAACAAACTTACATTTGGCTCTTGTGGACTAATTCCAATTTTCACCCAATTTTCTCTATTCTTGAACAAACTATTCTCACAAATGCTTATTACTCTCTCTAATCATGTTTTATAGTTACCACTATTAGGTTAATATTTGGAAATTTAATCGTTCTTCCGCGCTAGCCGTGTGTAGGCTATGATTTGGAAAGATAGATAGTAATTACAAATCCGATACCAATTGATAAAAGGATAAAGAAGCAAAAATGGACATGCATTACACACATTAAGAAGGGAACCTGTAAGTATAACTAAACAGGTATTGGAATGCAATTTACAGGGAGAAAGGAGAATGAAAGACCGAAAATGACTTGGAGGACAGTCGAAGGGAAATTGACAGTAATAAATAAGTCCTGGGAGGATATACAAGTTCTCTCCAGAAATATATTTCGATACTGAAGATTTTTTATTTTCCTATGTTTCATCAGGGAATTACAGGAATTAAAAAAACAATAATAATAGGAGAATACAGTAGACGTTACAGACATTCAAATCTTCTAAGAATGGTCACTATGTGATGGTTTTGAAATTCCATTCTGTTTGCATGTAGGTATAGGGCAAAAGTCGAATAAGTTCCTTTTGGAGAAGAATATAAATACTTATTTAAACATTCAAACCGTTAGCAAGGAGTATTTCTAAAATGGTTATATCACAAGCATTATACTTTTAAAAAATTTGCATTTTTTGTAGCAAGATTCTTGTTTTACGATTTAGCAGTAATACAAAAGGGGACTTCAAGCTCTACTCCCAGCAAGTTCAAGATACACATTCCACTTCTGATTAAAATATCTTAAACATATTTATGACCTTCTCAACGAAAGTTTTGTATTGTTTTTATGGCCATAAATAAGATATTTTAGAGAACATTCCGTCAAAAACAACAGGCACTTTCAATGTTGAAAAGATTATCAAAATTGAATGAGCGGCTCTTAGCTTACTTTATGTAGATGTACTTGCACTGAAAGTACCTTACGTGCAAATTTTATTATAAGAGTTAATAAAATATGAGTATCGATTAGATATTAGTTTTTGAAACATATGTGTAAATTATTTTAGAACAGACGGAAGTACCCGTTCGCCCGGGGAACCGAACTTCTAAATACACAATGGAAGAAAGTTGACGATCTGTCAGCCGAAAACTTAGGTTCGGCAGATATTTCCGGATTATAGGCGAAACTCAAGACTCTGTTGAGACATGCCTTATACTTGCTTGCTGAAAGTACGCGAAAGCGGTTCGCATATTCTCAACGCTTGCCTGGCTTTTTTTTTTTTTTTTTTTTTTTTAAACGTCCTAAAACTTTAAGTCATATCGGACGATGAATGAAATGGTGAACTGATGCTCAAATGAGCCCGGGGTCAAGTAAACCTAGAGTTACCAGACATTCGTCTTTAAGGATAAGGGAAATCCCCGCAAAATAAATAAATAAATAAATAAATAGATAGATAGATAGATAGATAAATAAATAAATAAATAAATAAATAAATAAATAAATAAATAAATAAATAAATAAATAAATAAATAAATAAATAAATAAATAAATAAATAAATAAATAAATAAATAAATAAATAAATAAATAAATAAATAAATAAATAAATAAATAAATAAATAAATAAATAAATAAATAAATAAATAAATAAATAAATAAATAAATAAATAAATAAATAAATAAATAAATAAATAAATAAATAAATAAATAAATAAATAAATAAATAAATAAATAAATAAATAAATAAATAAATAAATAAATAAATAAATAAATAAATAAATAAATAAATAAATAAATAAATAAATAAATAAATAAATAAATAAATAAATAAATAAATAAATAAATAAATAAATAAATAAATAAATAAATAAATAAATAAATAAATAAATAAATAAATAAATAAATAAATAAATAAATAAATAAATAAATAAATAAATAAATAAATAAATAAATAAATAAATAAATAAATAAATAAATAAATAAATAAATAAATAAATAAATAAATAAATAAATAAATAAATAAATAAATAAATAAATAAATAAATAAATAAATAAATAAATAAATAAATAAATAAATAAATAAATAAATAAATAAATAAATAAATAAATAAATAAATAAATAAATAAATAAATAAATAAATAAATAAATAAATAAATAAATAAATAAATAAATAAATAAAACTCCTTATCCAGGTAACTCACCCTAATCGATATTCGAACTCGGGACCTCTCGAACATGAGGCAGACACGTTACCATGTACGCTACCGAGGTGGGCATCTGGCTCTGTGGTGTGGCGGTAGTGCGTCTGCCTCACATTCAAGAGGTCCCGAGTACGAATCTCGGTCAGGATGAGTTATCTAAATAATATTTTTTCAGGGGTTAATAGAAGTTAACCAAACGGGATGGCCCAGGTTCAGTAGGCGGACCTACCTAATCCGCGGGTTTTCCCGGGCCACCAGGCGAATGCTGCGTAGGTTAATAATTTTCCGCCCAAATTTCCGTCCCTCCATTTCATATCCATTATCATTTTATATCATCTCCCATCTGGTAGTCTCTTTCAGGGCTAGCAGGGCTGGCGGGAGTATCGGCGGTGCATGGCAGGATGATATGCTTTGAGTGAACCACTTCCTGCCCCGGTAGCTCGATTGTAGATCTCCGAAGTGGCTACTCGGATCGCTTCCGAACCACATTAGGGAGGAATGTTAAATGTTAAACCGAGCTCTACTCTAAACGTCCGAAGACGCCGGTCTCCGATTTCTGGGATACGATGGAGGACTCCGGGGTGCTTTCCATTAGGGCAATACCTAGGGTCTGTAAAGCCCTCATCGGCAACAACGTCAAGACGGGTGGAAGTGGATATGCCATTTATGCGCGTCAACCCCGCAGAGAAGACTACCGAATAACCTCGGTAAGGCCGCCTTCTACAAGCTCTGCAGGCTAGTACCCGGGAGTTCTTAGGTAAACCTCTACCTCCTCCAGGCGGCCGAAACCTGACTGGATGTAAACGATTTCCCGCGGGTGTCGGGAACACACTGCCCCCTCGAGTCCAACCCAATCCGAACAACTCCCCTTTGGGAGGGGCTCGAGGGGCCTATTAGGGAGGAATGTCCGTTGTCCTGCCTGCCGTGGAGGTTGTAAAAAATGTAGGCACCCTGCCGTGGATTCTTGGGACGGCCACCCTCTGTCTCCTCTCACCTCATCCTTCCTCCCGGGGATAATACACTTGGCGGCACGGGTACAATAGATCAAGAGTGGTCGCAGTGCCGAATCCCAGGCCGACCCAAGGAATCACAACAGTGCAGAGGGCGGGGTCCCTACCTTTTACCAGTGGAAACTCACCGGCAGGCCAGTACAACCAGCATCCCAACCAAAGTGGTCCTAAAATGGCCCACTAGGCCGGCTCGGAGATCGGAGACCGTCCTACGAGAAGAGAAAGTGTTTACCAGGAGTATACCATGCTGCCACACAGCGCCGAGACTCCTGTCGACATTTATGCCCAGAAAGAGACCACCAGTGGAGAGATGATCTAAACGATAATGGGAATGAAATTGAGGGACAGGAAATTCGGAGATGTAATTAGCCTACCCAACATACAACTGGCGGCCCGGGAAAACTCCCGAAAAAACCCATGGTTCAGGTAGATCGGCCACGGGAATCGAACCCGGGCCTGCCGAATGTGAGGCACAGACGAAACAGCCTGAGCTATACCTTACGTACTTTGTTATAATATTAGATTTTTCTATACATCATAGTTTGCGTTGTTATACAAAATTACACAAATTTAATTGCGAATGGACATTTCACACAATATGCACAGAAAGTCCTGATATGGATTCTGTTATACTTACTTATAAATATGTTAAACCTAATATTGTTTTAATCAAATAGTTTAGAATCGTTTTCGTGAGAAAATCGCAAATAATGAAATTTTATCTAGGAAGGGGTTAGGGTAGAAGGATTTTTCTGAAAATCTTTTTGTGAAAACCTTGGAAGGTGTTTAAATATGAACTTAGATTTTATACGCCTTTAGTCTTGAGTGCTGTTAGCTGCGAGCGCGCGCGCGCGTGCACACACACACACACACACACACACACACACATATACAATATTTTATACATATACATATGTATATATAAGACAAGTGAGGGAAGATGGAAGTTGGGGGAAGACGGAAGTTTCGTAATATTTTGTTCATCTGAGACTATGTAGCAGCACTTACCACAGCCTAGCATAGGGGCATCAAGTTGGAAGCGTGCTATTGTGTTCTTCTGTTTTATATCTTGCTTCATCCAGTGATAAACAAGAAACTGCTATCTTTAAACTTGGTAAGAACAAGCTATATGTTATTTCGTTGCCCATACGTGAGGTCTAGCACTTGATGTACTGCATGGAGCTCCACCTAACCATGCTATTTTGCCATGTGCGTCTTTGTGAGCAGATGGAAGCTCGGAACAATATGGCTGGTAGCGTACACCAAAAATAAGGCTCACTTGTATCTTTCCCCAGACATTGGGAGAAGTTGAGAGTTCTTAAAGAATACTGATAAATTACATATGACCGATCATGACGGCTTGACCGATCATTCTTCAAACCATTGAAGACATTTTGGTGGCAAGCTTTGAATACTTGGATTCATTCAAACCCTGGCCAGAGAGCTACAAGGCTACAGTTTTGTTTTCTGCTTTCTTCATTGCATCATGTCTCTAACATGCGTTAAATTTACATTTTATATTGTGTCATATGTTGTAATACAAATGCTCAATTTACTTTATTTTTTAATTTCAAACTTTGTGTTGTATCTTCCTCCATATTGTTCCATCTTCCACACTGTTGACTCCCATCTTCCCCTAATGATGGAGTAAGAGTGAGTGAGTGAGTGTGGTGTTTAAGGGCCCGTCGACAACAAGGTCATTTGGGCCCTTGATGGAGTAAGATGTAAGTTTTGTTGCAATTAGTTTAAAGTTAAGAGTTAACCACTGGCGTGACAGCCCTTAAAGGGCCAAGGCCTACCAACCCGACTACCTGCCCGCCTCGGTAGTGTGGTGGTAGAATGGCTGCCTCACGTTCAAGAGATCGCGAGTTTGAATCTCGGTCAGTGTGAGTTACCTGGAAAAGGTTTTTTCCAGGGCTTTCCCTTATCCTGAAAGACGAATGTCGGGTAAACTCTAAGCTCTATGGTCCCCGGGCTCATTTAAGCATCGTTTCACCCATTCCATTCATCATCCGATATGACTTAACGTTGGAGGACGTAAATTACAACAACAAAATAAACCGACTGCCAGCCTCACGCTCACTTACGCACGGCAGAGGTGGACAATCATCCAACCGATACGGGGAGGAGATGTGGTCAGCATCTCGGCATCCCCCAGCCGGAATGTTGGTTTTCGTGCCCAGTGCCGCTTACCTAGCGTAAGCTCCTCACTTTCCTCACGATGATGAGTGGGCACCGTTCCTATACCCGGGACCTAAAATCCGCACCCATGGGTGGAATTGAACCCGGGCCGCTTTCCGTCGTCAGGGACCAAGGATGCTGCCTTCGCCCGCTACGCCACGGCGCAGGACTGTAATTAATTTAATTGTACCTTTTTATCTCCTTGCATTTAAGGACACTATTACTGCTTCTCCCAGTAACAATTAAATATACAGGCAATATCTTGAGACACTTTTTATATTTTTCTCCATTCCCATTTCCATGAAAAAAGGACATAAGCGTTAAGTGTGTCATCTTCCCCCGACTTGCCTTATATAAGTTTAATTGATTGGTGAAGTAGACAGAGGGGGAACGGAGTAGAAGCAAGAAGAGGAGGAAAAGATCAATTTGCGAGAGAAGAGAGGACTTGGTATTATTAATGAAATAACGCGAGTCTAGTTGTGGATTCTACTAAGAGAAGAAAATTAGGGATATTGCGCCACTGGACTGCTTGTGCATACTTGTGCCTGTCAGAGAGAACGGGAGGTAGGCGTACTTTTATATCGTATCAAAAGCAGTGGACGCACTGTCATTAAGTAGGCGTACATGTGAGTCATCGTCCTATATAATTATATGTACAACGATAGCCAAGATTTGAAATGAGTATTGTAAACTTTTTTCTTTCATTTTATGGCTTTAAATTTTTTAAAGTCACCTTCGAAACAGTTGCTTATTTGCAGTGGTTTCGTCATCTAGAGTTGTGTTAATGCTTGGGTTAGTATTAATTTGATAATTTTTTATAAATATTAATTTCACACACATTCACACTGTTATTTACACTTTCAGACTCTAAGGGGGATATTATTCTGGCTAAAAAAGCATTGACATCTTGCACATTGAACTTAGGATTTGGAGCTTGGCTGTCTAATAAACCAATGAGGTGATCAGAAAATGCTGATATTCACACAGCGAAAGATTTCGTTTAGTACTTTTGCGTTTGGAACTAGTGAAAAGTATATATATAATGTATATGTTTCAAATTTTCAATTCTTCCATAGATCTGTTAGTTGCTTGTGTTTTATTAATAAAATTCAAACAAGAACACCAACTAAGTTTAATTACGTGAAGACCACAGAAATGTTTACCGAAGCTACATGTAGCCCGCCTCAATAGCGCAGTGGTAGCATGTCTCCCTGACGTTCAAGAGGTCCTGAGTTCTCGGTCAGGGTGAGCTATCTAGACAAAGCTTTTCCAGATTTTCCCATATCCTGAAACATTAATATCAGGTAACTCTAAGCTCTGTGGACCCTAGGCTCATTTGAGCATCATTTCACTCATTTCATTCATCGTCCGATATTATTTAACGTTGGAGGACGTAAGTTAAAAAGAAAAGCTACACAAAACGGAAGAATAAAATTTTCTATACATCACTGTCATCATCGAAATAATAGTAAAACATTAAACCATTATAATATTAAGTGAAAAATGTAACACGCAAGGTTTGCAAAGTGATTATTTTAATTAAATATTTAGATTTATCGTTGCTGCATGCAAACATGGTGGCGTAAGTGGGGGTTGTCTTGGAGATATAAATAAACTGAAACTGATGGCAGATAGTATAAGTTAAATTGTAAACTAATGAGGTAAATAACTGCAAATCATCGTCATTTCTCCATGTTGAAACATTGTGAACTACAACTCTGTCATGTCATTGATGAGACAGTATTTCTATTAGTTATACATGTTTAGTTTCAAAAGATATAGAAATATTTTATTAAAACGGTTTAGTTCAATACTGTGATTAATATTAGTAGTTAGGTTTCCTAAGAATGACAAATAAAACCGTGTGCCATTCGGATGAAAATAATTATCATTTAACAAACCTCACATCTCACGAGGTACCTGCGATTGTTTAGACAGATTTAAGAGTAGAAAATACCTGGTAGGCGCCGTTGCTGGTCCTGGGTTCACTGCTAGAACCCTCGTTTCAGGAGACACACCGCCAAGCACCCGCTCGCCTTCATGCCTGTTTGCTAAACTGGCGGCCAGCTACTGCTAAACGCAGCAAGATGGCGGCGCCAATCGATTGAGGCAGGCGTCTCGGCGACCGCTTCCCCCCTGTATGTGTGGGCTTTCTCCCGGGGTGCGGCACACGTAAATAGCATCTCATCCCGTTAGTGTTATGCGGGGTCACTAAATGTATTTTATAGTTAACCTTATTATTTTTAAACCAAAAACAACAGCTGCATGAGACTCTTCTCCCCTATGTTTTCTCCATTTCTCTCTCAATTTTCATGTATGTTTAACTTAGGTTTCAAAAATAGGTTTTTAAAAATATCTCATATTTACCTTCAATAAGTGCAGAAATCCAGTTAACACTTCCTAAATGTATAGAACACCACAAAAGAAAGGATAAAGCATATAAAGCCTACTTTGTACACAAACATATAAAAATAAAAAAATATAACTCCACTCCAGAATTAGTTTTCACACTTACCATTGATCTAATCAATAGTCTTTTTAGACAGATGACGTTAAAAACCCGGCTTTTGACATCTCTGACTGGTACTAAAAGAAGATAATTCTGTCACGCAATATTAAACAAAATTTTAGCACTGCTGTGTAGCCAACATTAGTTTCAGAAGAACCTCTGCTTCCCTTCTGTCAGATTCGAGTGCAGATTTTAGTAAAATTAAACGCCATGGTGTTTGGAAATCATCTATCATTGCCGAAGGCTATGTATAAAATTCTAACGAAAACAAGAACAAATTTGCTTCACAGACTCTTACAAATTCAACCAATAATCCTATTAATCCTATAATAAATAGTGCAACTAACACTTCAATTTTAGTTAAATGATGGAAATGAATCATTTCTTCACACTAGCCATACATGGGCTAAGGTTTTTGATAGAGTCAACATGAAAAATTCAATGCCATGTCCGGAATTTGAACCACGGATCTCCTGGTTTCTGTCCAGTCGTTCTAATCCATTGAGCTACCATGGTCGACGTGCCATCCTGAAGAATTTAATGCCAGGACGGCATGTTGACCATGGTAACTCAATGGGTTAGAGCGACTGGACGGAAACCAGGAGATCCGTGGTTCAAATCCCAGCCATGGCATTGAATTTTTCATGTTGACTCTAACACTTCAATTCTTACTTACTCTACACAAGGAATAAGTATTTCAAATTGCAGCAATTGCACTATAAACATGACACTTTTCTCAAAAGAACAGTATGTTTTGTAAAACTTGTAACCCGTTAATAATTTAAAATGTTTGTGAAGGTTTTAACCTATTAATACTTTAAAGTGTTATTACATTATTTTCGTTTTATTCCTTTCATTGCCTCCTTTATGTAACATTTTATATAGAATGTTTTGCATGTTGCCAACACTAATGCTAAGCAAGGCAATAATTGAATATCGCAGCACCGCCCGCCTCGGTAGCGTGTCTCCCTCACGTTCAAGAGGTCCCGAGTTCGAATCTCGGTCAGGGTGAGTTACCTGCATAAGGTTTCTCCGGGGTTTTCCCTTATTCTGGAAGACGAATGTCGGGTAACTCTGGGCTCATTTGAGCATCATTTTACCTATTCCATTCATCGTCCGATATGACAACGTTGGAGGACGTAAATTACAAAAACAAAAAATCAAGCACCTTAGCTTCAGGACTCCGAAATAGGTAAAACAAACTATTTCTTATCTACAATATATCTATAAGTATTCAGTACTGTCTAAAAAAATACTATATGCCACTCATGTTCAAAGTAATTTTATTCTATTCGCAGGAATTGCTCCACTCGCTTTCGCTCGTTCCGCAAGCTATCCTGCTCACGGAATCAAATTCTCCTTTTCCCACTTGTATCATAAATAACTATTTTACGATTATTCTATTTACACCCTGCCTTTAGCTTCAACGGTCACATTAGAAGAGTTTTCCTTTGGAACTTCGCAATGGCGTTGACTCCTACACAGTGGGTTTTTGGTCTTTGTATATAGATCTCTCTCTCACTCTCTCTCTCACTCTCTCTCTCTCTCTCTCTCTCTCTCTCTCTCTCTCTCTCTCTCTCTCTCTCTCTCTCTCTCTCTCTCTCTCTCTCTCTCTCACACACACACACACACACACACTCATTTCCAGACTCTGGGGAAGATAGAGTATAATCTTGCAGCCGGGAATCGAAACCGGGAACCCTTGCATACGTGATCTACCAACTATGCTTCTTTACAGTTAATAAATTCAAATATATCCTTCAATATTGAATGATTTTTTAGTAAAAATAATTCCTCTATCCATGCATTTTATGGGGTTAGAATGATTTATATTTAAGCCTTAGGTGTTTATTTTCATAAAACATGTGGAAATAGCATTTAGATCTTAATTATTCCATGTTTATTAATATATAAAAGATTTTTATTTATTTATGTGCAGGAAGAAAACATCATAAAATTGTTTCATATCGCAATAAGCCACAGCAACTTGAAATATCGATAATACCTCATTTTTGTAGCAAATACCTGCGTCATTGACATAAGAGGCGAAGCAGTGGCAGCATTGCATAACATTTTGTGTTTCTGCATTCAGAATTGCATTTTAGTGTCCTTTAACCGAAGTTAATGTGCTACTATAATGAAATGTGTGCTCAAATAAACCGGGTATGAGTATCTTAGAATTGCCAGATATTTGCCTAACAAGATAAAGGAAAATCCACAGAGAGTTGGGGGGGGGGCCTTATTTAGGTGATTTCACCAAAAGAGGTGCAAATTGGGTTTCTCAGGAGAACGAGAGATACGGTCTACCCCCACAAACATAAATGGGATTTGCAGCAATAATCTAGTCATTGATTTTCAAATGAAAGTCTAGTTAAACTATAAAGACACTCTTGAAAAGTTGTAAAATCACATATCAGCTCTTTAATTTTCATAAAAGAATCTAGGAAACATAAAATATTAGATAAACTAAATATTTAGTACATTTATTTGTCACTTGCTAATGTTTAAAGCGAGAGAGCACTAAAATACATACTTTAAAATTGTTAAAATAAAACTGATTTTCTGTTTTTCTTTCTAAAATAAATTTAATGTTTTATTTTTGCAGGAGACTGTTATTCTTTTTTATTTTTCCTTTTGAGTATCTTAATTTAATCTAAAATTTATTAATTGTCTTTCTACTATTTCTAAAAAATATAAACGAATTTAGTTTAAATTTTTAGATAGATTTGTTCAAGATGATCATAATAAGAAATTAGTTCCTAGGGTTATATTTAATTGGCTTTTTAAGAAACTAATTTACAAAATATTATTCAAGTTAAACGCAAAATGTCCTCAGTTATGAAAATTTGAAAATGTTAAAGATTTTAAATACAGCAGTTTAACCCTAGAATATAGTCAATCATTGTATTTTATTTAACATAACAGCTTTACCTGAAAAGAAAAACAGAGAATGAAGCATCTATAAATGCTGATTTTCTAAGAATAACTCAACTATATATATTTTATCAACATAAAACCAAAATATACTTGATTCCAAATAAAAACTTTATAGATCATTAATTCATATTAAAAAAAGTTATTTTACTTGTTAACGACGCTGTCAGTTGCCAGAATCATATCTGCGCTAACGGTGTGCCAGAAGATAGTGTGCCCGCCTCGGTAGCGTAGATGGTAGTGTGTCTGCCGAGTAGATGGTAGAGGTCCCGAGTTCGAATCTCGGTCAGGGTGGGTTACCTGGATAAGGTTTTTTCCGGAGTTTTCCCTAATCCTGAAAGACGAATGTTGGGTAGCTCTACGTTCCATGGACCCCGGGCTCATTTGAGCATCATTTCACCCATTTCATTCATCGTCCGATATGAAAACGTTGGAGGACGTAAAATTACCAAAAAAAAAAACAAAAAAAAAGATAAAGCCACAGGAGTTCCTTTACGAGACATGCCAGTAAATCTACGAGTAACATGGGGCTGTCACTTTTCACACACTTACAAACTATTACTCTGAACCAGGTTTGAACCTATAATCTTGGGATCAGTAGGCCAGCGCCTATACCATCTTCAAAGAAGGTATATTAATATTTTAAAAATAACTGTACAGAATTTTCTCCATTAGGAGCATTTTAGAGGGGGAAAAATAAAGAAATTAAGGTAACAAGAAAATTGGGTTTTATGTTTCACATGCTATTTGAACATTGTTGCTTACTCCATTTAAACGTCAATTTGAGCGTCTATCTGCAAAATGGTTATAATCCATCCTGATTCTACCGTTAGAGTACGAGAATCCTTCTCTAGAAACATTTTTAAATATTTTTTTTCCCAAAGGATTTAGAAAAATTGGCACTGAGAGATTAAATGTCTAAACGAAGAGATAAAGTGTAAATTTTATTTCATTCCTTGTTTTTAATGTTCTAGCAATTATTACTATAATGACAAAAGTTGATAAAGAACTTAATGTTTGCTACAGATATTTTTTGAGTGTTTAGTTACAAAAGGTTAACGTACAAATCCATAGGGCCTTTTATACATCCAGTTGATTTTCATAGTTATTCTAAAGTTCATTCTTGCAAACGCTTACCTTGGCTTTCTTATTCTTCATAATTATGATTAATATTTGCAGTGCTTTTAGATATAGTTTTTGTATCCACATGTACAGCAGCATGGAGCAGGCTGAGAAATTTGCTGTTTTGCGAGGGTATACAAATGAAAGCGGTACAAATGACGCCACTGAACATTAACACTATCAACTTAATCAACGTAATTAACCAACTGGATTAGCTTACGTATTCCAGTAATATATAAGACGTCCAATTTCATTATTGTAGGCACTTGGAAATTATAGAATTGCTAATAAGCGTGCCCTTTACCCTTTTTCTAGGTTGCTGAAAGCATTGATATCACACAAGACAAAGCAGGAGCAGCTGAGGTCCTGAATATTCTCCGAAAACTAAGACTATAACTACACAAACAGATCTGAGTGAAGTTAAGTTGTTTTCCTTTCATTTTAATGTCCACTGTGTTGATATTCACTTTCTCCCACCCCTCCCCCCTCTCTGTCTGTCGATTATGATCAATATTCCATTCGGGGTGTGGTCGAGATTCACAACGAAGTGCTTCCAGAAGCCGGAACTTTCTTCGTTTAATTTGTTGCAGACACAATAGTAAACTGGATTTGAATTGGTTGAAGGGAGTAATATATAAGTCTGTCTTAGATTTTGGAGTTAATAGTTAACAATTATTGATCTTACTTTGCTTAGTAACGTATTTTGGCATCTGACTCTGCGCATGAATTTATGAAAAACAAAAGAGAGATCAAGTATACATTTGTAATCTTGTTGTATGCATCCTAAAATGGACCCTCTTAACTTTTAATTTTTTGTGGCTCTCAGCTCATTCAGGGAGCTGGAATTCCTGTTGGTTCCCTTTCAACAAGAGAAGAGATCGTATGGCTAAATCCACCCCGTGATTCATTCTGCAATGGTGTCGCGCACCGGCTGATAAGCTGACATTCGGCGGGTGGTACCACCGCGGCGATTAGATACCGCCTATCTCTCGTCAGAATTAAAGGATGTGAATGTTCAATTATTGCAGCTCCCTAGAACTAAATCTACTACGTCCAGTGATACCAAATAGTACATGCAACTTTAAAGGGGAGTGGGAGGCTGTGAACTAGCCCTGTTTCCGAAATTGTAGTTTCCAATGAAAGCTATACTCTGCTTTTTAGAAGACTTTTTCCGTCGTGGATCTAATTGCTATATTCATTATAAAAACGAAAATGGCGTGAATTTAAAGCAGTCTTGTTACACTGTTCGAAACTACAATTTTTGAAAACGAGGCTTTTCGTAGCATTTCAGCCGCTAATATATTTTTAAATTTTAATCAATATCTGCTTTTGTATACGTATATATGTATTTGTCTCAACCTTCTGCGTACTAGAAAAGAACAAATATGTTTTAAAACCATTTTCTCTGTAGACTTCTATCTCAGCTAAATGAGATGAATAACATTTTTTGATGAATTATATGTTGAAATGCTAGGAAATGATAATAATGGGAAGAGCAGTTGCATATCGAGAAGGTGAGTCACTGTTTCTTTCCCAGTAGCTGTATCTACTGCCACCTTTACTTCCCTCCGGGTTTACACATTGACTTTAACATTTAAGAGACAGCCCTCTTGAACGAAATTTCCCCAAGGAGACGTCTACCATTTAGGCAGCTGCGAGCTCGAACACAAAATGTTCCCCAGAACTAACCTCCGTGGACGGCTTGATGGATAATTTTAGCGTCTCTGGAAATAGTACGCGGGGAGGACGGCCATCTGCAAGCTGCACAAGCGTGCAAATAAATGCTGCAGGGGGATAGCTGGAAATACTGGCAAAATGTGGCACTGAAAAGTACAGGAGCTTATTTTTACTTCTCCGTTCAATGTATCTGCAAATAGCATAACCGACTCCAAACTTGGTATTAAAGCTTCGCAACATAAGCTACCCTTTGCTGTATAAAGAAGGTCTCATTATCTTTGATTTTCCGAACAATTACTCTGAAGTTTTCAATTAAAGTCCCATTTCCATAAAAAAATATAAATCTTGAATTTGCCTGTCAAGTTCTCCTCATTCTGAAAGTTTGCCTAACTGATATACCTAAGGCATATAATATAAAACTTACTATGTGTAAAAGATTTAGATATCATTTGCAAATCATGTTAAATAAAATATGTTGTGGCATTAACCATTTCCGAGACAATGTTATTGAATTTCCAAATAAAAGCTAATTATTCAATTATTCAACGTAATTTCTTTTTTTCTTTTTTTTTTCCATAGTCACGCAACAAAGAATGTGGCATTTGAAAGCATTCATAGGGACATTCTCTCTGAAATAAAGAAAGAACAATTGTATTGGTCTAATGCGTATCCATGGTGGAACCATAATAAAGATAGATAGGGTGACGTCACATTTATTTGTAAACACTTGATGAAAAAGTCCAATGTACATTAATGGAATTGGATCCATAGATTTAGCAACGTTGTGTGTGAGCTGCAATTTCAGAGAGAGACGTTCTTCGGTATATGGGTACAATAATTACTACAAGAAAACAAAATAACATAAAATTCTCATTTCCGAGAGATACACAAATTGCTGAAACACAGGAGTAATGTTACCGAAGGCAAGATCATATTTACTAATTTACGTAAATTGATACTCTATAATTTTATTAGATGCAACAATTGCATAATATTATATAACTGATTACAGCGGACAACAAAGATTGAATTAACACTGTCGCATGAAACTTAAATTGCTTGCTTTGCTAATAAACGACATATTTTTAAATGTTCATGAAAACTTTGCGTGTAGTGATGTAAAACATATAAACAAAATAACACTAAAATTATTCATTGAGACAGTCAAAACAAAGAAATAAATTTTACCATTCCAGAGGATGTAATAAGAACACAGACGAGGCCAAGAATGTTTAATCTTTCAGTCTGTTTTTAACAATTTTGCATTTAAACAGTGTATCGTCTAATGCTCTGCCTCTTTATATATATATATATTGGCACCTTCCTTTCCTCCATATATTGGACATTGATATAATGGACATTGACCTTATAGTCTCCACACACTTGCTCGTATCCAAGCAATACTTGCTCTTTGTTCTTTATTTAATTTATCCACATATTGATCTCTTTGTCATATGATTTTTATCTGCCTACATGATTATAATACTTTTTTACCTTACGTTAGTGAACAGTTTTTGTATTTATATATCTTCAAATTCCTTCCTATCTTCTTTCCAAAAATATTCACAGTGTTTTACCTCCTCCTAATTTCCCTCAGTCCATTATTTTCTAAGCTAGTTTGTCTTACACAACTCCATCCATTTTTCCTCAATTTCTTCTCTTGAAATTCTAAACATTGCCTTAACAAGGTGTTTTCATCTAAATTTAACATTCTACAATAATATTTAATATACACAATCACAACTTTCCTTCCTTCAATTTGAGCAAATTCTTTTACTGCTACATTTCCCTGGAGAACATCCTTGCACTGCATTACAATTTTCCAACGACATCTCGTTCCCATTTTTCAATTCCATGTAACGTTTTTGCTTTATCTACCATACTTTTTCCCTGCCAGTTAACATTGATATCTGGTATTTTATATTTACACTTTAACTGCTGCCGATGATCCGTTTGCCAAAACTAGCTTCATCTGTTTCTTCCATTTTGCCTCCCAAAAAATTTTAACCCTAAAATATACTCAATGCCTTACCCCCTTATATTCTTTACCTTATTCAACCACTTTTTATCTTTACTTAACTTTGCACCTTTCTTAAACACTACAATTTGAATCTTCTGGTCTACCATCAACTTTCATTCATTATAAAACTATTCCTCTCAGCATTTATGGTTTTAATGTACATCATACGTCATCATGAATCTATTCATACTGGTTTGCGAAACATTCGCTTTCTTTTTATGTATATAATTTAGAAAAAATGCTCCACATAAATTAATTATAGTTTTGAAGAATTCATATTTAATTTTACTCTTTAATATTTTCATGTGGATGAGCTATTGAGAAAAATATTTAACTACAATACTAGTTCAGCAGAAGATGTCAAATACAGACTTCAATTAAACATTTACATATTATTGCCTCATTAGTTCATAACTGAGCAAGTTAACAACGAATCATCTCAATGTATACACATGTATACCAAAAACTGCATTGTGTAGAAAAAAATGTGAAAGGAAAATCAAGATATAAAAACGATCTTTAATTTCAATTAGTGTTGCACTACTGGCCTCCCACCGATCCCATTTGCTTGTTGAAGTTTATAAAGCTAGAAAAATGATGCAAAACACCAAATAAAACCTTCATCTCAAATATTTAATTTTTCTGCTACATACCAGTAAATATGTGACGAATAATTAAGAAACACGTGGTCAGGTCGAACACTCGGGAGCAAACACTCAGAGCAGAACTACATGCTTTAACGAGAGTTTGGGATCTTTTCTATAATGGTTCATTGGTAAAAAGTTAGGGTAAAGCTAATTAAAAGTGGAATTCACTTAATAAGAATATTTACTACAACAAACTGATTTACAAAGGCGGCCATAACGGCCGTTTACCTGTCCAGAAGTGGAGCTGCCTACAAAATCATCCTACTACATTAGCTGGCAGTTTCAGAGAGAGCGTCTATCGCTTAAAGATTATTCATCTAGTCATAAAGGAGGGGAGGGAGTGACGTCACACCTACTACTTGAGTCACCAAAGTGTAATTAATACAGTCGTTTGTGACAAAAATTAGATACCGGAAATACATGATTAAGAACGAATTATTTTAGAAAAAATTCTATGTGTGAGAACTGCATAACTCAAACACGAAATGACAGATAACAAACTTTGATCTAAGCTCAGCATATTCCAAAGAACCGACGCGAACCTCTTCAAGGAAATCCTCCCTCTCTAGCCTGCACTTTAGATTGAACATTTTCCGAAAGTTTTAATTTTCTCAAAAATGGCTTTAACAATAAATTGTGATTAAAATACCATACGTTTAAGGTATTTTCATGACAAATGAAACATATATTGAATTTTCTTTAAAAATCCTCAGAAGTTCTCTTTATTTTGAAAGGTTTTTGCATCACTGACGAAAGATATAATAAATCTTATTATACAGAAAAAATGTAAATCTCCTTAAAAGACACAATTTATGCAAAACTAATTTTCTGTGAAGTGAACCATTTTATATACCCCTAATTTATTTGAATTTTCCAAAATATATTTATATTTTTCTGAAAAAATAATGCGTTTGTTTCCATCTCTTGGCCATGCAAAGAGAACGAAATTTCAAAGTCACCAATTGGCATGCAGCTCTTAAAAGACTTGACTATCTCTTAAAGTCTGCTGCATTCCCTTATTCCCCCTACATGTACAAGACATTAGCAATATTAAGGTAATTATTGGTATAATTAAGGTATTTTCTGCAAATGTTTATCTTGATTAACATGAGGTAGATAGAGGAATAAGCATTTGTAAGAATAGCTTTTAGAAGAGCGTAGAAAGTAATATGAGAGTAACTCATTCTTTAAATATTGCTTTAAAAAGGTTATCATGCAATAGACGGAATTAAAGCATGGATTTTCTTTTTCTATCCAGTTCTGTAAGAAGCTGGGCTAACATGGCAACGTGCCGACACGGGATTAAATTCCCTGACTGACAATGTCGTGCCGATGTGTTGCCACGTTAGCCCATGAAACCGGAGGAAAACTGAAAGATCCGTGCTTCAAAGCTCGGCTATGGCATTGGTTTTTTTCAGTCAGATTCTAACTTTTCTAGCTTCTCCTACACACAGTTTCCCTAAGACATTATTAGCTAAGTACTTTTGTAATGAAGTTTTTAAAATCTAAACAAATAGTAAGTTACGCCAAATGCACTGGAGCCATCACGACATTTCCCCATTACTAGAAGACTACTTCAGCATTTAATAAGTCAGTTTAGTCCTCTTGTCTCCTTAATGAAGTATTGAACATATCTAAACAACAATTTTACATATTATTGGATGAGATAACAAAGACAACCGTATTTGTTTCCCATTCGAGAGACCCAGTATGTATTCAAATCCCATTATAGGCCTTTCTTTTTGAGTTCCTCATAGTTTCCCTTTTGTCACCATGAAAATACAATTTCAGCAGCGCGAGATGAAGTTTCGGCCACGGAAAGAGATAAAATAGGAGTTACAGGACAGATAATGCACAATTAACATCATTACTTAACGGTAGAAGAAAAGGACGTTAACTGCCTCTGCGGCTGAGTTGTTAGAGTTCTGGCTTCTGCATCCAAAGGCGCCGGGTTCGATTCCTGGATCGTCTTTCTTTAACCAGAATAATTCCCTTTTCCCCACAGAGCTGTGCGAGTTAATTCGAAAGTGTTAAACGCTAAAATGATAAAAAAACAATTCAGTTCAGTGAGCAATAAAAGTATCAGTCGTTGAAGTCAAGGTCCTAGATATGACCAAAACACGTTGAAGAGGGGCTGTACAAATGAAACAAGAAGGAAAATAGAAACAGACGGCTATGTAATTGAGGCCAGGTCACTATTGTATGTAATTGCTGCCTAGAAGGTCATTTTAGGTGCTGAAATTAGGTTAAATACTCGTAAAGTAGATGACAAGGGAGACATGGCCATTTCACAACAGGTCAGTGAAACAGATCTTACACTCTTTTTATGATTTCGCATCAACAGCCGTTACATTTAAATAAACAAAACAGAGCATATTGTTCTATTTTTGATTCCGGACATTTGGCGCCATAACTCTGTAAACCGTCGGGACGATGATGTCAACCTCATAGTCGCCACATCCTGGTATCACTGCGGCCATTTCCGCTGAACTGTTGCAGGAAAATTCCTGTAGACTATAAGGAAGTCAAATGTTAACCCTCCCCCCTTTTAGTTTTTTATTAAACATCCCGTTTCTCTACAGTTGCAATTGGCCTAGGGCATCGTAAGCTGTGGCAATGTATTAACATTTTGTAAACAGTGATTTCTACTTGCGGATAGTCATATAAGTGATAGCAAAGTATTTAAAGATTAAAATTAATAAATTCAATTAAATAGTAATCGAATAACTAAAATGCTAAAGTTATGTTCTTTCTCATTCGTTACAATTTGTTCAAGTGAATTATGGCTCCGCTCAGCACAAAACTGATCAACCTCGTTCGAAGCACTGTTTGTGTTTCTCTTGTGTTGTTTGATTGTTGCTCGATGCCATTATTTTATCTAATTCATCGATGTTAGTTTCACCAAACGTATGGACAATGTCGGAATTTTGAAAGGCGAGAAAGAAATTATGATTGTACAGCGTAGATATTACATAGCACCGTAACGTATCAGTTGTTTGAAATCTTGGTTAAGTTGCCTTCGGCTTTAATGCCATTTTGTATTTTAGCATAACATTTTTTCATGATTTTACGACATTGGTTTGCCATTTTTTTGTGTCGGTATTTAATTATTTATAATTTAATAACGTGAAGAAAAGATGATGAGGAAATGTTAAAGCGATACATAATTTAACAGAGCGATAGGAAAAATAAAAAAATTCGGGTAAACATGGTAAATATTTTGAAATCAAAAAACGGGGGGAGGGGTAAGCGATGAGAGTCATATGGAGAAATAGAGGAGACGAAGAAGATTCTTGGTAAAATGTAGGAATTAGAACGGATAACGCAGGTAAATAAGAGATAAGGGTTAATTTGAAAGACACACACACACACACACACACACACACACACACACACACACACACACACACACACACACACACACATCTAAGAAGAGGAGGAAAACGATATCTGGGAAACAAACAAGGACTGAACATTGCATGACAGATTGCGGAGTTAAATAAATGAAGGAAAGAAATATAGGAAGGAAAATGGAATAACATTAGTAAAAACATAGTAGCAAAAAGAATTGAAGGGATACAATATTAATAATAATAATAATAATAATAATAATAATAATAATAATAATAATAATAATAATAATAATAATAATAATAATAATAATAATAATAATAATAATAATAATAATAATAATAATAATAATAATAATAATAATAATAATAATAACAATAACGATATCAATAATAATAATAATAATAATAATAATAATAATAATAATAATAATGATAATGATAATGATGATGATAATGATAATGATAATAATAATAATAATAATAATAATAATAATAATAATAATAATAATAATAATAATAATAATAATAATAATAATAATAATAATAATAATAATAATAATAATAATAATAATAATAATAATAATAATAATATTAATAATAATAATAATAATAATAATAATAATAATAATAATAATAATAATAATAATAATAATAATAATAATAATAATAATAATAATAATAATAATAATAATAATAATAATAATAATAATAATAATAAAAAATAATAATAAATAATAATAATAATAATAATAATAATAATAATAATAATAATAATAATAATAATAATAATAATAATAATAATAATAATAATAATAATAATAATAATAATAATAATAATAATAATAATAATAATAATAATAATAATAATAATAATAATAATAATAATAATAATAATAATCATCATCATAATAATAATAATCATAATAATAATAATCATAATAATAATAATCATAATAATAATAATCATAATAATAATAATCATAATAATAATAATAATAATAATAATAATAATAATAATAATAATAATAATAATAATAATAATAATAATAATAATAATAATAATAATAATAATAATAATAATAATAATAATAATAATAATAATAATAATAATAATAATAATAATAATAATAATAATAATAATAATAATAATAATAATAATAATAATAATAATAATAATAATAATAATAATAATAATAATAATAATAATAATAATAATAATAATAATAATAATAATAATAATAATAATAATAATAATAATAATAATAATAATAATAATAATAATAATAATAATAATAATAATAATAATAATAATAATAATAATAATAATAATAATAATAATAATAATAATAATAATAATAATAATAATAATAATAATAATAATAATAATAATAATAATAATAATAATAATAATAATAATAATAATAATAATAATAATAATAATAATAATAATAATAATATATTTTTGATATATGTTTGCCGTTCAATGGAAAATCTTCTTTCCCTCTCTTTGTCAACCGATCTTCTTCCATTCTATTTGTGTGCTCCTTCCATTTTTTCTATAGTTTTTTAAAAAATTTGTAATATCTATGATGTTACAGTTTTCTCTAATTACTGTGTACTCGTATGCTGTCGAATAATGTTTTATAATAATGACGATGATATAATAATAATAAATAATAATAAATAAAAACAATAAGAAGAAGAGAAAGAAGAAAGGAAGAGGAAAGCCAGGGGGAAGGTAAACAAGACGTCAAAAAGGAAACAGATTGCAAAGGATCTTATAGGAATGTACAAATCCATCCATCCGTTCCTCCGTCCACCCGTCCCGCCAACCGTACATCCCCTAGAAGAAACCCTTAGCGCGACAGCTCTAAGAGGCCCAAGGCCTACCAACCCGACTGCCGGTTCCACGCCCACTTACTCACGGCAGAGGTGGACGATCTTCCAACCGATACGGGGAGGAGATATGGTCAGCATCCCGACATCCCCCAGCCGAAACGTTGGTTTTCTTGACCAGGGCCGCTTACCTAGCGTAAGCTCCTCACTTTCCTCACGATGCAGAGTGGGCACCGGTCCTATACCCGGAACTTAAAATCCTCACCCCATGGGTGGGATCGAACCCAGGCCCCTTTCCTTGGCCAGGGACTAGGGCATACTACCCTTCGGCGCAGGACATCCATCCATCGTCTAATAATTTACATAATATAGATATATAAATTAATGTTCAGATGTAACTGAAGACAATATATGACTAAACTTTATAGTTATTTTATATTGCTTGTAAGACTGCAACACTCGCTATCATTTTCGATATTTAAATGCAGTGCTCTATCTGCCTATAAAGCACCGCTCTCATATTATTACTATGGTTTCATTAATAATTGTGTGTACCGAAATGAGTTAAAGCTAAAAATGGGATTTTGAGATTATCCCAAATTTTTGCAAAGTACGCAATGTACAAGGGCTGCGCAGTAAAAAATGATCATGATTTTGTACGGTCATATTTTTTTCGCACTAAAATTCAGTCTTATATTCTGTTAGCTTAATGGGAAACAAACATGCCGTAGTAGTTTCATTGTTGGTACTCCTGGTTCCCGCCTGTGAGAACCAGGCAAGTTCAGACATGTTCAGTAACGCCTACCGCTACAATGGAGGTAAAACGCGAGGAACAATATGCGCCTTTGAAATTCTGCTTACGTCTCAACAAATCTTCAGTTGAGGCCTATACAATGTTACAGGTGGCCCATGGAGAGCCTGTTCTTCCTTATAGCACAGCTCCAAGGTGGTTTAAAATGTTTAAAGAGGAAAGACAGTCAATTTCAAAGGAAGGTGGATCCGGTGCTCCAGCTACTGCTCCTACGGAAGAAAACATCAACACTGCTGCTGCCATTGTGAGAGAGGATCGACAAATTGCCTTAAGATCACTTTCTGAAATGCTGAACATTTCACTGGGTGCCACCCACACGTTGGTGACAGAAACATTACAGATGAGATGTGTTTGTGTCCGGTGGGTTCTAAGACTGTTGATTCCCGAACAAAAGGGCATTCGCGTGCAGATCTGCATGCAGTTAAAGTTGATGTAATCACTGCTGATGAAACTTGGCTACATCATTTTGATCCGAGAGCAAACAGCAAAGCTCAGTGTGGAAATCTCCTTAATCACTACCCCCAGAAAAGCAAAGCTGGGAAAGCTATAGTCATCTCATTCTTTGATATTCATGGAATGGTTTATCAGCATGCTGTACCTGCATACACATCAGTAACTGGACAATACTACAGGGATGTCCTGAAAACATTGTAAGTCCATATCAGACGCAAAAGACCACATTTCCGTGAAGCAGGCTGGATACTGCATCACGATAATGCGCGGCCGCATATTGCCAATGTTGTTGCTGAATGTCTTTCAAAAATTAACGTGAAGTGCATCCCTCACCCTCCCTATAGTCCAGATTTAGAACATGTGACTTTTTCCTATTCCCTAACTTGAAGAAACGCTTTCGTGGGAGGCATTATCCATCATCAGAAGCAGTGGTGAAGTCTGCGGAGGATATTTTGAAGGATCTCTCAAAAAATGGTTTCCAGCGTGTCTTTGAATACTGGCAGAAATGCTGGGACAAGTGCATCGCATTCAGGGGAGACTATTTTGAGGACCATTAAAATTATGAGCATGAGTAAAGGTACGCTGTTAAAAATGTTGTGTTCACAAAGAAAAATCTGACTAAGCTGCTGAACTGTATGAGAAGAAAATTAAGATTTTATTAATGTATCATATACGGTTGTTAATGATAATAGCATAAGTAAATAAACATGTATTTAAAAATATTAATCAATTATGTCTGATATACGAAATACATTTATTGAAAAACCTATTATATACATTCACATCACGTTTTACAGTGCACAGTTTAATAAGCTGATAATTTGAGTTGTGTTGGGTATTTGAAATCATATTTTCAAAATTTAATATTTCAATTGCCGCACTGTCAAGGTTCGTCATTTTAACGGTTCCCCGAGCACTAATAGAACTGACCTCTGTTGCGCAATAAGGTACAGCAATAAAAGGCAATCTCCCACGTGTAATTAACGTCTCCCATTTCTTTTCTGTGTTCCAAGATGTGCAAGTAAGATAGAGATCGAGCGAAGCAGACAGGAAGGCGTTATGTAAGTCTGGGAAAACGTACACAATGGCCAACCGAGTGTGCACTACACAGAATATAGTGTTCCCAGGATGGGAATCAAATGTCGGAGTCAGTCCCATAGGAAAATGTTACTTCTCCTGTTTTATTCGTCCACGCCTTCTCTAACTTGAAATTGGTTCTCTCAATGTGATTTTCTTCTGTTTGGATTTACTCCTGTGATCTAATGGTCAGCATGGTGGTAGCGTATCTGCCTCAAATCAAAATGGTTCCAAGTTCGAATCTGGATCAGTGTGAGTTATCTAGATAAGATATTTTTCCTTGCTGTTTGATTTTCCCTTGTCCTAGAAAATGAATGTCGGCTAAAACTCTAAGCTCTATGGAACTTGGGCGCATTTGAGCAACATTTCATTTATCGTCCGATATGATATATTGGAGGATGTTAAAATGAATAGAGGTTGGCATACTATTTTCTAAATCCAGAATTTCCGGGTTCGAGGAGGTGTTTTCTTTAGTCAGAATTACTCTCCATCCTCACTGGAGACTGAAGGTATGAGTTTAAATGTGCGTTTGTGGCAGCATGTGACATGGACTTGCATAAAACACTAAACAATGTTTATTTAGCATTTGTCTTTTGTTAGTTCAGTTAGCAACGTTGTTTTGTTATGTAGATTCAATATGCTTCAATATGTCGGGAAACAAGTCAGTTGGAGGCTGGCCCCGTAGCTCAGTCAGTAGAGCACCTGCCTGCCGTGCTAGGCGTCCTGGGTTCGATTCCCGGCGGTGGGGGTGGGGCATTTTCTCCGGCCAAGATAATTTCTCATCTTCCCCAGAGTCTGGAAGTATGAATGAGTGTGTGAATGTGTGCGTGATATAATGATTAAAACCTAAAGAATTCACGTTAAACAACTTCGGTATGTTCCAAAGGAGAACGGAAGTTTGAGAATTTAATGTCATATCCGAATGTTGAACACAGAGAAACCGGACGGAGAACGGGAGATCCATGGTTCAAATCCCGGCTATGTCATTGAATTTTTCAGTCCTGCTCTATTCATCCAAACCTTAGCCTACACACGGCTATTGTGAAAGAAATGATTATTTTCATCAATTTACCTAACTATGAAGCCTGGGACTTAAGTACTTTCAGCATAGTGACTCGCCACAAAAGGTGCGTGTCTCATTTTATATGAGAACATTTGTGTGTGTGTGTGTGTGTGTGTGTGTGTGTGTGTGTGTGTGTGTGTGTGTGTGTGTGTGTGTGTAATTTACGTCCTCCAACGTTAAGTCATATCGGACAATGAATGGAATTGGTGAAATTATGCTCAAATGAGCCCGGGGTCCATGGAGCTTAGAGTTATCCGACATTCATCTTTCAGGATTAGGGAAAATCCCGGAAAAAACCTTATCCAGTTAACTCACCCTGACCGAGATTCGAACTCGGGACCTCTTGAACGTGAGACAGACATGCTACCACCACGCCACCGAGGCGGGCTAGAACACCTAGTGGTTTACCGGGAAACATACGAGTCAGTTGGAGAATTTAATGTTATGTCGGCATGTTGGCCATAGTAGCTCAGTAGTTTAGAAGAACCGGATAGAGACCGGGAGATCCGCGGTTCAAATCCCGGCTATGGCATTGAATTTTTGAGTCTGGCTTTATCCACTCAAACCTTAGACTACATATTTTTTTTTTTTTTTTTTTTTTTGTAATTTACGTCCTCCAACGTTAAGTCATATTGGACGATGAATGGAATGAAATTATTCTCAAATGAGCCCAGGGTCCATAGAGCTTAGAGTTAACAGATATTCGTCTTTTAGGATAAGGGAAAACCCCGGAAAGAACCTTACCCAGGTAACTCACCCTGACCGAGATTCGAACTCGGGACCCGTTGAACCTGAGGCAGACACGTTACCACCACGCTACCGACGCGGGCTAGTCTAGATATGGCTAGTGTGGAAGAAATGATTATTTCCATCAATATACTTGTGTCTTAATTTTTCGGTAAACAAAATATCTACAAGTAAATTCTCAAACAAATCTACACGTTGGGCCCACTTGGAAGGTTTTTTCCGCGGTTTCTCTTATCCTTAACGACGAATGTCGGGTAGCTCTAAGCTCCATGGACCCTGGTCTCATTTGAGCATCATTTCACTCAATTCATTCACCGTCCGATATGACTTAACGTTGTAGGACGTAAAATTAAAAAAAAAGATCTACACGTTTATGTGTGAATGTATTTAATGCTTATAAAGAAACCCCAAAGTTAATAATAAAGTTAACGAGCGAACACAAACTCTTCAAAAGGAGAGTCGGTTGTACTGGCAGCTATGGGAGGTTGTGGTGTTTAAATTTGAAACTTTAGGGACCTTACCCTCTGCTCTCGTGATGCCACCGTCGTGAATTTAAATGTTAAAAGTGGTATATAAATGGGAGAAAATCTCCAAGTTTTCCATAAACTTTTAGCCTAACCATTGGCAACAAAAATTTAAGTTTGTGTGTAGAGATAGCACTCTAAAATATTGCTGTAACTGTGTTTCAAGCGTCAGGTTACATGAGTCAGCGCACTATGTTGTCGGTAGAACCCAGTTTCCGCATTAATGGATGGAAGATAATGCTTTATACAAGCAGTAGTAAAAGTTTTTATTATATGTAGGACTTAAAATCCAAGCAAACTTGAAGTGCCGAAAGCAATAAAATTATTGTTGCAGGGCACGCAGGTGGGAGTGAGTCACACACCTTCTACGGGTTACACGTTCATTGCCTGTTAGAGGTGACACGTAATACAAGCAGTTCACGTTCATTATAGGAACCAAACAAGGAAGTGTATGTCCATATCTGTAGGAAGAACACCGGACGTATTGTACAGGACACGCGACTGGCGATTGATTACTCATAGGGCTTCCTTCCACTCTCTTCCAATTAGCAATATCCCAGGTGTTCTTGTAACACAATACGCAGGACAGAACTACCAAGTTTCCACTAAAATATTACTCATGGCTCAACATTTTCTGAATGCAGAAGCGTTCAAATCAGCATCATTAGCAGCAATTTGGCTCTTTATTTCTACTCGGTCGTTTGGGTGAATTAATGTCTATTCAGCAACATTTTCATTAATAACTTTAGACTTGCATATATTTTTTCTACCACCTAGCTGATATCACCGAATCATGAATCAGATATCACCGAAAATGCATATTTTGAGATGACCTGAATCCGAAAGTAGGTTTTGGAGGCTCAATCTTGTGATTCCAAGGTCTCGAGTCCAAATCCAGCCAGACCGATGACTTTTAAGTGTGCTTAAAAGCGACAGCCAACTGCGTCTACAGACATGTAGAACAACTGCTGCAGAATGAATTAAAAAAAAAAAAAAACTTCTTGCTTTTTATACTATGTATACAGGGAAAGTATTGTATTCCATCCAAAAATTGGATTACTAGATCTACAAAGGTTCAAATCCTGAACATCATTTCGATTTTATTTTTATTATAAAAATACGAATTGTATATTACGCACATTGTAATATAACTTGCAATTGTTAAGGTTTGCTTGATGTTATGCATATATGCTCGCACCTCAAAACTGAATCACTTTACTCTGTTTTTAAACTAAATGAAATAAATATCTTATTCCTAAATGTAAAATCCAATAAAAACGAAAATTAACTTAGTATCGGGTGTGTAAATCTTCTGCTCCTATTACTGCCCTCATTTTGTAGGGCATGAATGAAACCAAACGCTAGTCAAATTTTCACGAGAGGATACTTCGCATTATATGCCAGCACCATTCATAACAAATGAATGAGCCCGAGTGTTTACAAAAACAATATTAAAACAATTTTCTAATAACATTGCTTTATTTTGAAAAAAAAAGAAAGAACAAGAATGTGTTTTATAAATGAATGTGTTTAAAACATTATTATTCATCTTCTGCAAGGAAACAAAGCATTTCTTTTAAAGTAACTATGATAAAAATAAACATGTACATCAAGGATTCGAGTTCATGTTGGTCCGCTTACGGGACACGTGTGTTTTACTGCTCGGCTACCATGCATACGGCCAAGCCGCAAGGTATCTTCCAATCTATTGCATAGCTTTGAAATGAAGCCAGAGTGGTATCAAAGCGTATATGTTGAACGCAACGTCATTGAAAATTTAATGCTTCTGATGTTTTCCCAATCGAACTTTGTTTCTGGTAGATGCCTTGTTTACTAAGGCTACGTTTAGAGACACCTTGAATATATAAATTTAAAAAATACGCTTAGAAAGGTCCTTATGCTTCATTGAACAGCACAGCTTATAAATTAAAATTGTAAAAATATGAACTTCAATTTAATACAGAACGCCCGAAGATAAGACGCAAAGATTTACAAGAAAATCAAGTGAAGATTTTGATAGTTTTACTTTATCAAAAATTCTTTTAACAACTTTAATAACATACAATTAATTTACATGAAAATTATATATATACTTCTCATCCTGTGAAGTCCTCTTTATTCGGAAGGAATTCTTCAAATTCTGTATACAGCAAATATCGTAAATCTTAAGGGGACATAAAATGACATATAAAAACATGAGTTTCTCCAGGTATCCTCTATCGTTTATTAGTGTGTAACACAAATTATTTTTACGAAAGCTGATTTTTATATTTAATTTAATAGAGATAAAACTTTGCATAAATAGTTACGCTACACACTTCGCTATCGATGGCAACCGAATAGCGTTAGTCAAATGATATGCTGGCCTTAACATTCCGTATCAAACATTTGCCAGAAACAGCTGAAAATCGACGTGCATTTGTAAGAATGACACAGGTATTAAGCAATTCGAACAATTAATCATGTATCCAAATGTCAGAGACAGCTTTAAACTTTAAAGTTTAAAACTGACAGCTTTAAAAGTATAACAGAGATTTCTAATTCGATCCACCAATAATGAATATCTGGGAAATTACTTATGCCACAAAAAGATTATTTCAAATAAATTATGCATTTATGAGATGTGCATATTTATTTTCTTTATTATTACTTAAAGATACTAAAGGAAGTATCGTATTTCTCCCAAAAATTCATATCGAGATTTGAACGTTTATATATATTTGAGACGCTTTTAAACCTTTTTTGTATTCACTTATTTCCATTGTAGCTAAGAGAAAATACATAAGAACAATTTCTGAAAACATTTATTTCAATTAACGTGAGGAAGATAAATAAATGTTTACAAGAGGAATTTACACAAAAGTAGAGAAAGTCACGTGAGTACAGTATTTGTACAGTGCTTTTTCATCTATCACTTAGTTTACCAGTACAGATGCAAGATTATAAAAATGCTTTCCGAATGAAGAGGACCGCATGCTATTTATCAACTATTCTCCATGTACATTTTTATTTGTCATGTATGTATCCTTAATGCTTGGTGTTTTAGTCAAAATTTTAAGGACTGTCTTTTATAAAACAAAAAATTTGGACAAATCTTGCATTTGATGCAAGTGGGAAGATTCAAAGTAAAAACTTGTACCGCATCTTGAAAATTTTCAGATCTTAAATGTCCAGTTTAGTATTTAGTCATTTTTAAATTATACGTTCACATGTACATAATTTTCTAATAAAACGCTATTTGTTATCAAGGTGCTCAATGGTGAAACCTTGCTATAGATTTTTAAGTGAAATGCAATGCTTTCTTTATGTATGACGTATATAGGTGATAGAGAAAGTAATATTTTATCAAAACTATTTCAAATAACGTATTAGAGGATATTCATCTATTTCTGACATAAGCGATATAACTATTTGAATTATTCATCCTTTTTGAAGTGATTTTTTGTGATGTCATGGAAAAGTATGGAATTTCAAGACCAATAATTCTGTTTTTAAAACATTTAACTATTGTTGTTTCATAAAGCTTATAAATATATATTTACATAATAAAATAATTTTGCAAACGTGTGTCTGATTTACGAGACGTGAAAGTACAATAAATTACTAGACTAAGAAGGAATATCAAAATAAACGATAGTGAATAGGAAAGTCATGTACAGGTAAGATGTTTACTTTTGTGTTTTTAGGATTAAGTTTTTTAACCGGGTAAGCAAATCCAGTCGTCAATGTCCACAATGAAATAAATGCTTCAATGAGCCCGAACTTTGTTGAGTTTAGAGTTATCATGAAATGAAATGTGTAGTGTTTAACGCCCGCTTTTACTTCATACGGCACCGCAGGCGATGACACTGATGATACATGAGATGAAGATGGAGCACCGGTGGAATGAGATGGCGGGGGAAACCGGAGATCCCGGAGAAAACCCGCCCCAGCGCCGTGTTTTCCACCACAAATCTCACTTTGCGGTCGCCTGGGATCGAACCCGGGCCGCCTTGGTGAGAGCCAAGCGATCTAACCACTGAGCCACGGCGCGGCCCTTTAGAGTTATCATGATATTTACATAACCAAAAATCTTGGAAATAAAAACCTCACTGAGATTTACTCGGGCCTTCAAGAATATCTGAGTAATAGCACAGTTACCTCTGTTGTTACTGTACACAATTGTTTGTGAGGATGGCACGAATGTTTAAAATTGGATCCTTCAGCGCTATTTGCATATATAGAGCAGCTCTATTCACTTTAATAAAATTCTTTATATGCATGTGTAATGGAATTTTATATGGATTAATATGAAGCATACAATATACGAAATATATTGTTGAAATTTAAATAGAAAAAGTCATGTGAATCCAACATGTTAGATATATTTTTAAGGTGAGAAGGAACTGCCCAGCTCCACAATGCTGTTTCCCTGATTTTTGGGTGCAAGTTACTAAGAAATTATTATTGATATGTACCTACATGAAAATTTTCAGGAATGTCCTTAAAACATTTATCTTTTATAATACCTATTATTTGAAAATTTTGTACTGATAATTTGTTATAAATTTTTTATTTTTGTAAATAAAACCACTGACATTTCAGATAATTTTTCTTTTTTAGACAGGTATTATGAATCTCAGAGAAAAATCCCTTCTTAGTCTTATTTTTATGAGTCTGCTTAATACACACAAAAGAATTCATATGTTTTGGTTGATTATATTTTTTAAAAAGTGTACCGGAACCTAAAAAATGTGAAACTGAAAAAAACAGCTTTAAAGTTTATATACCGATTACTGACTTCTCACATGACTCAGAACAATTCCTGCTGCATAGTCTTAACCCTCTGTATTCTTACTTGTTATTTTCAAGTTCCACTTTTTTTTTTTTTTTTTTTTTTTTTTTTTTTTTTGCCTTCTTGGCCAGTTCTTCAACCATTTTATCTGCTTTCAGGACTCGCAGCTCATCAATTTCTGTATATGACTACTATCAGAATTAGCACATGTATTGTTGAGCTGGGCCAACTAACTTCGATATTGCATGTGGTTTCATTGTCTATTCTATTTATATTTTCTGCATTTACTGTTCTGTTTTTAATAAAACGATTGCCTATAAACTTTCTCTTCCCAAATGTTTTTGGCCTACCCATATCATATATTCACCAATAACTAGTAGAAAATATTTAAAACAAATAACTGTTCACATACGCAGCCAAAGACAAAAGAAAAACTAGCATCATTGTAGTTACAGTGGTACCAGCAGAAAGCTTAGTTCAAACATATCTGTTCAGTATTACAGAAATTATGATTGAAAGCTTACGAAAATGGGCGTGTCAAAAACTTAACACATACTAATATAATAAGCAAATTAGGTATAAAATATTTCTCCAATGAACTTTTTAACTATATATTTGCATTATAGAGCAATGACATAATAAAATGTAAAAATAAAAAAGTGAATTTTAATCCCAAAGGAAGTATTTTCTCACCTTAAAATATGTATTCAACAATTATAAGTATTCTATGGGAGACTAGAAATGGAATTGGATCAATTGAAATTTCTAATGTAGTTTAAATTTATCTGCATGTCTTCAGTGTTGTAGAACATACATTATTACAATTAATGTATATCTTCTGCGAGATTCCTTGTAAATCTGTAGCAGAGGAAGAGCGACGACTTCTATTTGGTGAGCTGTTACACCCGAAAGGGTAAAGCGCTGCCAATATGTGAGAGTCGAAATCAATAAAGTCATCAGTCAGCCATTACGTCAGTCACTCAGTCCATGTAATGGAAAAAATACCTTAAACGAACGTAAAAATAACCGAAAGAAACCTTGCAACTGCTGCAAGTGAAATACGTGGACAGTTGTGACGAAAGTACGCCATTTTAAGCTGCCAATTATGATATTCGTTTATACAGAACGTTTCTTGAATGGTATGGACGGCCCTTTAACATCATAACTGTATAAAAAGTTTGTGTGAATAGGGGCATGAAAGGTCACGATAAAATTGAGCATTACAAAATTATTGAAGTGGCGATATCTGTTTCGATGCACAGCCTATACCGGTGTTCCATGTTATCTATTACAAATTCCTGTAGTGCTTCGTATTTAATTAAATCCAATGCAGATACGCTCTCTAAGCGCATCAATATCCGGTGCAGGGATATACCCATGCGAATAAATTTATTGGATTCAAATCTAGAGATTGGGAAAACTATGCAGCGAATCCCCTTTGGTCAATCTGTCTATGCGGAACTGTATCATTCAAGAAACTATTTCCATAGACATATAATAAATTAAATTATGCAACTAATTTCTGAGAAACTGTAGATACGTTCCTCCATTCTCACTTGTAGAAAAGCAATAGACCAATAAAGTGATAATGAATGATTCTACGCAAACATTTAAGCAAATGTCTGTCGTGTCGTACTTCATGAGGGCTTTTTGAGTATAATGAAAACTGCAGACACCGTCGCGAGTGAACCCACCTTTATCAGGGAACAAGGTACCTGCTAAGAAATTCATGGACATAGCAAAATTCTGTAACATGCAGTGGCAGAAAGTTCTTCTTGACTCGAAGTCTGACATCTGCACTTGTTGCAGATAACATAATTACATAATATTCCTAACATCCAAAACACTTCTCTGCACTCTCTCAAGTATTAATGAATTCGCGAGAATATCCGTGAACAAGATAAGTGCATGTCGGCACACCTTCCTTAATAAACTTTGTGCTGCATTCCCATTTGCAAGGCCATGTGGGCCTTTTCATCCATGGAACACATCTTCTACCTTCTGTGCTCTACATGAAAGAACCAAACTAATGCCTCAATCAGTAATAAACAATTTAATTCACGTAATCATTGGTGTCAAGGAAGAAACAAATCCTTTGGTGACCAACAAATTATTTCCAACCTCATATTTATATATATTTCTGATGTTTACATGGTATTGCTAAAACATCTGACTCCAATGTACATAATTTATAACTATTATATGACTTTGAATGTCTTTCCTGTTCTTCAGACGTAATTTTATTTTACTGTGTTGCACTGAGCAACTCACTTATTCTCTTATCCAAACACACAGAGTCATGATCAAGGTGCTTCTGATTATGAACACTTTTATATACTCAGCTCGGTAAGAAGACAACTATTTATGTAAGAATAAAAGCGTACTGCCTCAAGCGAATACTTACTCATCTGCAAGTCATCTTTATCACTGAAATATGGGTAGTTAAATGTCCGTGTTATCTGCATTCTGGATATAAAGATTCGTTTCTGTTTGGCAATCTGGTTACTAGAGTCTCTTTGTAATGTTTTTCTGCATTTAGTCTTGTCCCGTCATTAACCTTTGCAAAATTCCTCAGATAGCATCCTGTAATACTTAACAAATGTAAGTAAATCTGAAGCCCTTCAAGAAATAAAAAGTAATTGAAGTTCAATAGATGAAATCACAATTAAAGTGTAGAAACAATAAGTTTAACGACGATGAGATGCAAATATATGATACCAATAAATCACATAACATGAAAATAATATTCACGTACAGGAAAGTTAACACTCACTATATACTGGCTGGAGATTCAAATCTGACTATTTTCTAGAATTCCGGATGTTTATTATTCATACCAAAGTATATAACAAAATGCCCTTTTATATATGGTCAATTACTTTCAATTCCGCTTACATTATTTGAGTATTTCGTGAAACTTAGGTAGGTACTTGAAATTATTTGTTCTTACCAAACACACCATTCAGTGAAAAGTAAAAAACTACTCGTTCTCACTAAAATGAACTATGATACTAGAAACAGACGTTCTAAATTATATACTTTTCGGATAACAGTTTTACGATCTTTTTCGTATTCCACTGCTTTCTTTTGAGAAACGAGGATGCGGACAATCTCTTTTTTTGTACTCACAAAAAGTATCTCAATATTTTTTGAGTGGTTAAGCCATTTGCTTTCCAATCGGATGAATGCGCTAGCTTGTAGCAACTGAACTGAGTCTACATTAACATAAGCAGTATGCTTCTGTTTCTTTACAATTATTGAAACATGCGCCAAAGATTTCACTTCAAATGGCATTCTGCGCAAGCTAAGATAATAATACCAGTTGCGTAAACAGAAATAAACGAAGCTCTGAAATCCCTAATTCATTCAGAGGTATTTAGTTTTCAAATAAACGAAGCTTTGAACTTCATAATTTATTTAGAGCTACTTGGTTTTCAAATAAGCGCAGCTTTGAACTTCCACAGTTCTTTCAAAAGTATTTAGTTTTTAAATAAGAAACTTTGAACTTCATAATTCTTTCAGGGATGCTTAGTTTTCAAATAAACGAAGCTTTAAACTCTCATAATTCATTCAGAAGTCTTTAGTTTTAAAATAAGAAACTCTGAACTTTATAATTCATTCAGGGATGCTTAGTTTTCAAATAAACGAAATTTTGAACTACCATAATTCTTTCATAAGTATTTAGTTTTCAAATAAACGAAACTGCTTTAAACTCCCATAATTCATTCATAAGTCTTTAGTTTTCGAATAAATGAAGCTTTGAACTTCCATGATTCATTCAGAAGTATTTAATTTCAAATAAACGAAGCTTTGAATTTCCACAATTCATTAAAAAGTATTTAAATTTCAAATAAACGAAGCTGTGAACTTCCATGATTCATTATAAGTATTTAGTTTTCAAATAAACAAAGCTATGAACTTCCATAATTCTTTCAGAAATATTTATTTTTCAAATAAACAAAGCTGTGAACTTCCATAATTCTTTCAGAAGTGTTTAGTTTTCAAATAAACCAAGCTATGAACTTCCGTAATTCATTCAGAAATATTTATTTTTCAAATAAACAAAGCTGTGAACTTCCATAATTCTTTCAGAAGTATTTAGTTTTCAAATAAACCAAGCTGTGAACTTCCATGATTCATTCAGAAATATTTAGTTTTCAAATAAACGAAGCTTTGAATTTCCACAATTCATTCAAAAGTATTTAATTTTCAAATAAACGAAGCTGTGAACTTCCATGATTCATTATAAGTATTTAGTTTTCAAATAAACAAAGCTATGAACTTCCATAATTCTTTCAGAAATATTTATTTTTCAAATAAACAAAGCTGTGAACTTCCATAATTCTTTCAGAAGTGTTTAGTTTTCAAATAAACCAAGCTATGAACTTCCGTAATTCATTCAGAAATATTTATTTTTCAAATAAACAAAGCTGTGAACTTCCATAATTCTTTCAGAAGTATTTAGTTTTCAAATAAACCAAGCTGTGAACTTCCATGATTCATTCAGAAATATTTAGTTTTCAAATAAACGAAGCTCTGAACTTCCATAATTCTTTCAGAAGTATTTAGTTTTCAAATAAACCAAGCTATGAACTTCCGTAATTCATCCAGAAATATTTAGTTTTCAAATAAACGAAGCTGTGAACTTCCATAATTCTTTCAGAAGTATTTAGTTTTCAAATAAACCAAGCTGTGAACTTCCATGATTCATTCAGAAATATTTAGTTTTCAAATAAACGAAGCTGTGAACTTCCATAATTCTTTCAGAAGTATTTAGTTTTCAAATAAACCAAGCTATGAACTTCCGTAATTCATCCAGAAATATTTAGTTTTCAAATAAACGAAGCTTTGAACTTCCATGATTCATTCAGAAGTATTTAGTTTTCAAATAAACCAAGCTGTGAACTTCCATGATTCATTCAGAAATATTTAGTTTTCAAATAAACGAAGCTGTGAACTCCACAATTCATTCAGAAGTATTTAGTTTTCAAATAAACGAAGCTTTGAACTTCCATAATTCTTTCAGAAGTATTTAGTTTTGAAATAAACGAAGCTTTGAAATTCATAATTCATTAGAGGTACTTAGTTTTCAAATAAACGAAGTTTTGAACTTTCATAATTCTTTCAGAAGTATTAAGTTCTGAAATAATCGAAGATTGAACTTCCATTATTCATTCAGAACTATTGTTTTCTTTCTATAACTATTGTTTATAAAGCAGAATTCTGTCAGACATATTGATGATTAGTATTTCGAATTGAACATTAATAGCATGACATTAAATACGTAGAGAAATAAAACGTAGTTCTGGACAGGTTAAGTCAGAATGAAAAATGCAATGTCATAACCGGGATTTGAACACGGATCTCTCAGTCTCCGTCCGGTTGTTCTAACCATTGAGCTACCATGGCCAACGTGCCAGTGTAACATTAATTCTCCAACTGACTTGCATTTTCCCGGTAAACCATTGGGAAATTTTCATATACACATGACACAAGTTCTTAATGGCCTACATAAATCTGACCAAAAGTTATAGATTTTTTTAAAAGAATTTGGCCTGCACACAGCTGGTGTCAAAGAACAATTTAATTTCCAAAAATTAGTTCGTTTTCCATAATTTAAGCTTTCGCCATTCTCTCTTATGAGGCCTAACACATTGCTTAAAGGGGACCCGGTGGTTTAGGAACTTATGGGTGGGCTTTAGCGGCATCAGATGAGTTCGAAATAGAAACATTAGGGACCGTCCATTATTTCGAAAGTCGTCACCGGATCTGGTTACCCTTCGGCTCGCTAGCCTATTCTTTTCTCTCAGAATCGCGTTATAAGCGTAAACGCCACATTGCGTATCTGTCCAGATATCGGGGACCTGTCCTTATGCACCTTTAACTCTTAAGATCCTGTTAATTGGAATTATAATTCTGCGGTTGCAAGCACTGAAACGTTCAATAATGAAATCATTTGTTTCTGGAATGAAAAATGTTGTCCAAGGAAAGGCCATAAGTCTACCTGGCATAATACCAACGGATGCTTCATGTTCACGTTGTCAGGTTTAGGCTTCTGCGAAAAATTGACAGTAAAGGAAGAGGGACTTTGCAGTAAAACCAAAGCGTCATTCAGTTCTGGCTCATTAGATGCGAAGTTTTGCTACCTGTGAAACAAATAGTAACAACCGAACTAAATAAAGATTGAAATTAAGAAACGTATGAGTCCAAGAACATGTACAAGAATCTTCTCTACTGATTTCAAAGTTATATTTGACTTCCACGTACTATTTTCACATATCATAAAAATTTATTGAAACCTACTTGGAGGCTAAAGCTACGTGTTCTTTTCTGCACAGGTGAATTAATTGAAATCCTAACATGTACTATATCAAAATGTAAACCTCAGATGAAATTTTCTATGAAAGCAAATATTCACGCTCGGATTCTCAACCGGAAATGACATGCTGGTGGTTGCCGGCGCTACACCCACTTCCGCGTTACGCAACTACGAAACATTTAATCCAGGTTACATTGTGTATACGATTGGAATGAAATGCAACAGACTCGAGTGATTTATGATTATTTTTTTATGGAGAGGCTGTTATCCTAAGTGGTATTTGAAAAATAATATTTCCTACATCTAAGATTAAATTCAGTCACACAGGAACGGAGGCTTTGATGTATTTATATCCGTTTCTCTACTGTTTTTATTTTTCTCTCTTTGATAAACCATTGGAAACCTGCAGTTTTGTACCTCGTGTTAATTGAGATAAACGATTACAGGATAATACGGAAGGCTGAAGCAATGGTAAAATTCTCCAAATCTGTATTTAAAATTCATACTCTTTCATGACTTATGAGAAATAATAGCTTTATATTAATATCACTAAAAAGTTACACTGCTCGCACTGATATTTCGGTCACTTTTCTTACGATATTCAGACCGTGTTTTGTCTGGATATCATGGGAATATAAGTATTAAAAGAAAAATATTTGGGGGGTCATTTACTTTTACAAAAAAGCACTGTTGTATTACTCATCTTTCTGCACGCTGTTATTACAAAACTTTGTTCTACCATCTTCTCCATGTTACGCGTTTGAATAAATGCATTTATTATATATTTCATTGTAGATACAAGAGTAATTCGTTAGCTCGAAGAAGCAGAATGTTAAAAAGTGGAACATGAAGTGGTAACTTTGAAATACAATGTGTCTTACCTAATTATCTCATCTGATCAAGTTAAAGGTTTTTGAAATTTCGCTCAAATAAAAAAGGGTAACACCTAGAAAATAGTTAATATTACAAAATAAATTTCTTTTTTTATAAAATATGGCTTATAACGATTTTTATATTTTTATTTTCTTTACCAAGTAGAGAAAGTATTCCATTCCACCCAGAAAAATTCGATATCCAGATTTGAACCGAAAAAACCTGCTTTGGTACCAACTATATCTCAAAATGGATCTTTTATAAAAGTTCCAGAATGTGTGTGTGTGTGTGTGTGTGTGTGTGTGTGTGTGTGTGTGTGTGTGTGTGTGTGTGTGTGTGTGTGTGTGTGTTATCCTAATCTTCGAACAGCAAAACTAAAAAACGAAAGGTATCTTCCAACCATGCAACAAAAAGAGTTTTGCTTAAAGCCTACTATATTCTCATATTTCTTTTTTACCTACAAGGAAATTAGCAATAAGATAATTTGTTTAAATATTTATCTTAAATATTATGAAGAAGATTGAGAAATGAGCGTTTGTAAAATAGTTTGTGCAGAGTTAACAAATTTATGTGAGTGCAACACATCCGATTTTTGGTAGTGATTTTCGTAAGCTATAATTGTATATAATTACACGACATTCATTCAGAATCAAGAGTTCCTCAGGCCAATCGCCTAACTTTGAAGAAGCATCTTAAAATTAGGTACTGCAATAAACATTGTTAGAGCTTTTTTTTTTTTTTTTGTAAATAAACAGTAACCTGACATTTTCCATGTGAAGGATAATTTTGTATGAAGCGGCGTTTTTCTAAAATGATTATGCCACATCCTTAGAACATGCTGTACAACAATTTGGGTATTTAAATCACTTTACTTTTAGGAGTTCTGTTTACAGACATGTGACCGGAAATACAAACACAAACACTCACACAGGTGAATCGCCCAGGTCATTAAGGCATTTGCTCCAGAACAAGAAGCCTGCGGTTCAAATTCCGTAAGGGCCGTCATTCCTAATCAAGGGTTTTTCAGTTTTCCTGTAAAATTGGCGCAGGCAAGATATACTAAACAGACGGCAAGCAGAAGATCCGTGGTTCAAATCCCGGCTATGGCATAGAATTTTTCAGTCTGACTCTACCTTTCCATACTTTAGCCTACACACGGCCAGTATGGAAGAACAATGAATTTCCATTAATTGACCTAATAGTGGTTAACTATAAAGCCCGGGCGTTAAAGTACTTACATGTTGTAAGTCGCCATTAAGGTAGTTGTCTCATGTGTTTATGAGAACTCCTAAGTGGTTTACCGGGAGAAACACGAGTTAATTGGAGAATTTAATGTCATGTCGGCACGTTGGCCATAGTAGCTCAAGGGTTAGAGCGGCTGGACGGCAACCAGAATATCCGTGGTTCAAATCCCGGCTATGGCATTGAATTTTTCAGTCTGACTCTATCTTTCCATCGCATGATAAGTTGAGCAGATAAGAGAGAATGGAGTGTGGGACAGATAGCCCAGGAATAACCCCAGAAGAGTTGCGGGTTCTCTATAGCGCAAGTAGAAAGAAGTGCTGGGGAGAGCACATCGAATTGCTTATGTAATAGAGACCAGTAATAAGCGAAGCGCTTCCTATTATAGATCATTTCCTAGGCGTGGCCTTTTAAAAGGCTGACTTGTTTGCACAAGAAAGCCAATTAATGCAGCTTGTCTTATCTTCATTGTTCAAACACCTGATAAATTCAGATAGCAAATTAAAATCTTTGTCGATAAGTAATCCATCGTGTGACTAGGCTAGTGAACGTAGATAAGCAAAGTGTTCCCAGATTTGGTAATCAATAATTAACAGTTTTCTGGTAAAACTATCTCAGTCAAAGCAAACTCAGTCAAGGAAATCATTTTAAATAGAAGAGAATGCTAGCTAATTAAGTTTCTAATAATTGATTTTATACGATGACGAAGTAGTTATCTTCAATAGGCTGTAATTATTAACAGCTGTAACAATCGCTCAGTTAAACATAATAGAAACCTAACAAGATTATACTGATGAGTAGGTACGTTCAGCTATTTCTTAGGCCTTCTTCTATTTATGCTGTAAACACTTTAATTGAATTTAGAAGAAAATGCAGGTTTAGTAAAAATAGTGATTGAATTCTTCTCTTATAAATAAAGGAATAAAGAACACAAACTTCAGGGCCTGGAGATGAATTCCTGAAGGGGCCATATTGCAAAATATTTAAACCTTAACAAAATTGTATATTCAGATATTCTAAATTAGCTATGATAAATTAATAATAATTTATGATACAAGTCTAATGCTCGATTTCGATGTTAAAATCGATGTCAACAAATGTAACGTAACAATTGTTACAACGTTAACAAACACGTGTTAACGCCGAGAGACTTGTAGATGAATCCTATTATTTTCTGAACGTACGGCGATGCACTTTTGTTTTTATTTTCGTTTACACACAGCTGAAAAAATGACGGGACAACAAAAGCAGAAGAGACGCCGTGGGACAAACTTCTCATTAAGGCAAGGAAAGCTACACAGGAAATTCGCCGAAAATGTTGAAAATCATGGCTACCAAAAATGGCATGCTATTTTTACCATTTGCACCATTTTAGGTCCTCACGTGACAATTTAAAGAGATCTTTAACAATCACTGTAAGTAACACTCATTACTTTAAAGTTACTTTTCTAAGAAACTTCTTCTCTAACACTTTTCAGTATACAAAATGCCTCACGCGTCAAAATGTTTAATTTAACTTGGTGAAACTTACAGGATAGGTCCATAATATGTAAATAAGAAACCTCACATTCCCCTTTTTTGTTAATGCTCATGTTTTAAAATTATAGGTTGTTAAGGAATAAAAAAGTTAATATTTTAAAAATTTTGATAGCTAACACGTGGAAAATATTTTAGAACAAATGCTACTAGAATATTCCTAAAAATGAGAGTGTGGGTCTTTTAAAATTCCTTTGTACTAGCCAAAAACAAAATTTCAACTTAAAAGCTCAAATATTTTGACGCGTAACACATTTTTAATTATTATATTTTCACAAAAAATAATTAATAATTAATTAACTATTTGGTGTAGCAACATGAAAATTGGCATCCAAGTTTGAAATTATGCTCTAATTATGTGGCTAAATTTTCATAATGACGAGTTTATTATTATAGAAGTTGAAATTTTCAGTGTAGCCTTACCTTAATCGAGAAGGAATTGTTAGTTAAATTAGTACAACATATAGGGATATTGTGGAAAATAAGAGGACGGATGCGGTAAATGTGTGTGTGTGAGAGAGAGAGAGAGAGAGAGAGAGAGAGAGAGAGAGAGAGAGAGAGAGAGAGAGAGAGAGAGAGAGAGAGAGAGAGAGAGAGAGAGAGAGAGAGGTGTGAAGTGGGAAAATATTGGAAATGAGTTTAATTCGAATGCAACTGTCAACTAGAAGTACGAATCAACTTCGTCAATATTACGTAAATTTAAAACGAGGTGCGAAGAAGGAAAGTTACGAGAGACTTGATCGTCTCAAGACGGGAGGTGGGAAGTGCATTATCGTCAGAATTCAGTGAATTATAAAATCGCAAAGTTATTAATACTTGCAGCAAAGACGAGATCGGCATATTCCTATTCGATGCATGCTCTAACCTCTGTTGTACCTCCTCAGTAACCTTCATAACAACTTGTTTCGTCAGTTTATACCTCCGTAGAAAATCTTCTTCTGATAGATACCAAAAACCATTTCTCCTTACAGGCCGTTCTCTATTACGAACGCCATTTAGACGGTCTAAATATAGCAAATAGACATCAAACCTGGGTTCACGCCCGCCATCTTGACAATTCTACTATTGTTAACGACTGAACAAAATAAATATGACTTGTTAGTTTAACAAGAGATTTAACATGAGTGTTAAGCTAGCGCTTGTTGAAATGCAATTTTTGTTATAACTATTGCTAAATAGAGTAACAGCCGTGTTAAGTCTTAACATCTGTTGGTGAAATCGGGCATAAGTGCAATTTAAGTAGGCAAGCTTCCTAAGATGTACGAATTAAACATTTAAATAATCTATGTCATTTATGCCCGATTTCACCAACAGATGTTAAAATCGACGTTAACAAATGTAACGTAACAATTGTAACAGAGCTAACAAAGCTGTTAACTTTCTTGCATTTCACCAACCTGTTTTCTGAAAATGTTAACAAACACGTGTTAACGCCAAGAAACTTGTAAATATTACAGCTATAGAAGGCTATGGATGAGTCGTATTATTTTCTAAACGTACTGCGATGCGTTTTTGTTTTCATTTTCGTCTGCAGACAGCTATAAAATGTTTTTGTTTTTTGTTTTTGTTTTGTATTTTATGTCCTCCATCATTAAGTCATATCGGACGATGAATGGAATGGGTGAAATGATGCTCAAATGAGCCCAGGGTTCATGAAGCTTAGAGTTACCCAACATTCGTCTTTCAGGATAAGGGAAAACCCTGGAAAACCCCTTATCCAGATAACTCACCCTGACCGAGGTTCGAACTCGGGACCTCTTGAACGTGAGGCAGACATGCTACCTTCTACGCTACCAAGGCGGGTGCTAGAGAAATGGCGGATAAGCAAATTCGTATACAAAAGCCGTGAAACAAATTTCTCATCGATGGAGAAATAATTGTTAATTGATGACGAACTATAAGGATATTGTGGAAAATAGGAGGACGGATGCGGTGAATGTAAAAGAGAAAGATGTCACGTGGGAAAAAATTGGAAACGAATTTAATTCAAATGTATGTGTCATTACTAGAAATACGAAACATCTTATTCAGTATTACGTAAATTTAAAACGAGGTGCGAAGGACAACTGTCAAGTGACCTGAACGTTTCAAGACGGGAGGTGGAGAGTGTATTATCCACATAATTCAGTGAATTATAACATCGCAAAGTTGAAGCAAAGGCGAGATCGGCATATTCCTTTCGATGCATGTTCTAACTCAATATTACGTAAATTTATAACGAGGTGCGAAGAACAACTGACAAGTGACTTGAACGTTTCAAGACGGGGGGTGGACAGTGTATTATCCACATAATTCAGTGAATTATAACATCACAAAGTTTAAGCAAAGGCGAGATCGGCATATTCCTTTCGATGCATGTTCTAACTCAATATTACGTAAATTTATAACGAGGAACGAAAGACAACTGACAAGTGACTTGAACGTTTCAAGACGGGAGGTGGACAGTGAATTATTCACATAATCGCAAAGTTGAAGCAAAGGCGAGATCGGCATATCCCTTTCGATGCATATTCTAAGCTCTCTTGTATTTCCGCAGTAACTTGTTTGAACAGTCAATTTCTCTTTAGAAAATTGTCTTCTGATAGCTCCTCAAAATCATTTTTCCTCTTAGTCCGTACTCTATTACGAATGTCATTTATACGGTCTTAAATATAGCAAATCGACATCAACAGCTGCCTTCACGCCCGCCATCTTGACTTTTTACAATTGCTAAGGACTTAACATCAGAAATTTGACTTGTTAGTTTAACAAGAGATTTAACACGAGTGTTAAGCTAACACAAGTTAGTGAAATGCAATTTTTGTTATAACTATTGTTAAACCTGAGTTAAGTCTTAACATCTGTTGATGAAATCGGGCATTAGTGTTCAAAATTTCAAGAAGGAAGGATTAGAAGATCTAATTATAGCTTTATCAGCTGTAATTGCTTCACACAAAAGAGCTCAAGCATAATAAGGAAGCCTCTGAGCAAAATTAAGTGGTCTTTCAGGCAAATATAGAATGGAACACTGAGAGCCATAGCAATTAAACAGCATCCATAAATGCATTAAAGCTCAATTTCATTACTTTACACATAACTTTACGCACAGGTCTTTAACAGGTTCACGTTATGCTCTGTTAGCAGTGTGTAACAGTGCTGCACGCACTGTTGCAAAGCGCAGAACTATAAACCGGAAATGGGTTTTACAATTATTTTTACAAATTACATGGAGGGATAGTTTACATAATAATGGAATGTAGTAAAATACCTTCATATGTTAGTTGCCCTAGCCTTCGGAATTATATTGAGTACATCAACGAAAAAGTATGGTCCAACATACAGGCATAACGATCATGAAAAATGCGTTTATATATTTGAGTCACGAATCACGGATTTGTTACCTTAAATATTTCCTCGAGTCTGTAAAACTCGTTTTACAACCTTGTGTTATAAATCTATGGACGTAGTTTGATAATATGTCAACAGAAATGTGCATTGTTATGATATAAAATAAGAACTATTATAAATAAAATGATCTTGTAGATGTACATAATACTCTAGCATGTATTTACTTAGCTTACATGTGTCCTTTAACGCCCTCTTTAACCACAGCGTTTTTTTTTTTTTTTTTTTTTTTTTTTTGTAGTTTACGTCCACCAACGTTAAGTCATATCAGACGATGAATGGAGTGGATGAATGATGCTCAAATGAGCCCGGGTCCATAGAGCTGAGTTACCCGACATTCGTCTTTCAGGATAAGGGAAAAAACCCGGAAAAACCTTATCCAGGTAACTCATTCTGACCGAGATTCGAACTCGGAACCTCTTGAACGTAAGGCAGACACGCAACCACCACGCTACCAAGTCGGGCACCACAGCCAATAATAAACATTCCCTACACATTGATCCAGATTTGACTTGCTATGGAAATGACAGCCAAAATAATTGCTCTAAATCAATAAAACGAGAACAGAAACTCACATTGTGTATCATGCACAATTCATTGTGTTTCCGCTTGTTGGAAGTCAATTGTTTTGTTGTTTACTATGCTATGAATGTAGGTTATGTAGGTTATGAAGGGAATTAATTATGCATATGGCACATGGGAAGCAGCATGACAGCTATGTATATAACGTAGGCATAACAAAAGCCTGCTTTCTAACCTTCCATAGCTTTAAAACGTCATTTAGATGCCTTATTTTTCTTCTGTAATACAAACTAAGAGCATTACTAGTACAGAATGTTACACCAGGGCCAATTTGAGTAAATTTGAGTAATTTTGAGTAATGTCATTTTGCTATTGCAACTGCGTCTTGACCTAGATACATAAAAGCGATAGTGGCATAAAGAGTTTTCAGCAAAATATATCAAACAATTGCAAATTCTACAATACCTAAAGCAATTATTTACTCAGGGGTGAAGAATGCGCATTTCTGCTCGGTTCCATATTTTGTAGATTATTAAACAAGTAAACATATCAGTGCAGAATTTCCACAAATGACGCAAGCAACGGAATAATAACGTTATGTCAAACTGTCAATAATTCAATGCTAATAATTGTGTTCACTAATGCTACAACAAAACACAATTATTCTTTGATACTCCGTTGTTTATAAATAAAAATGAGGGGAAGAGCTTTAACCTTAATGTCATTTCTAGCCATCCCAAAATCACCGTTCCTTAAGTGCATGCTATTGCCTCTGTCACACGACAGTGAATGTGTAAAAGTGACATGACAACGTGAAGTATCACTACTCACCTGAGAGGACGGGGGTTGCGGCTTTGAGCTGAGCCGTAAGCAAGCAGCGGCGCACTGCGGAGGCAATGGGATCTCGCAGCAACTGGCGCGTGTTCACGTGTTGCGGAGAGTGGGGAGGTGGAGAAATGAGGGGGAGGAGGTTCCCTTCTTGACGTGTTGCCTAACCATTGCAAGTCTAGACTTGCTATTGATATCCTAATAACACACATGACAAAATCCTCGTTTTGTCCCACTGCGTAATATTTTGATGTAGGAGGTTGAAACGTCATTCCTTTGAGATGCTATAAGCAATGCCGAATGTAATATAATCTCCTTATATGTATAGGTTTTTCACCGTTGTATATTTTTCAACCAAACTTGGCACAGACAAACATTAACACACGATTACTCTCTAGCTCAAAATTCGATATTTTACTCCATTTCACATAGTTTGCTACTTAATTTTATATACGCCTACAAAAGCTTGCAAGACCGATTCTGTATTTATCAACGTCTTCAGTGCCCCCACAAAATAACATAGAAACAGATAGTCCATAGAATATTCGCTAACTGCTCTGGCATCGATCATGGAGTAATGACACACTCAAATTTGATCTTTCATTTGACTTTCTTATATTTCCTTACTAGTTTTGTTGATTTCTAGGAATAAAAAAGCAACATTATCGTTACTTAAACTTCTATTTCTTAAACATTTTCTCTATAAATAGCTACAAGGTGGCTTAAATAGACAACTTGGAAGTCAGCTGTATTAAACAGAAATCATCACAAACTGCGCTATTTGTGGTTATTAACAGTGAATTAACATAGCAATTTCTATATACAGAATGTTAATTACACCGAAATATTTTCAAAGCAAGTGGAGATATCTTGAAAAAGTAATTTGAGGTATGAGACTTGTAGCCTGTTGGTTCAAATGTGGATGTTACGGCAGTAACTTTCTAAAGTGCCAGTACGTCACTGCTAATGATAACACCAATTGAGTGCATAACACACAAAAATGAAGAGACTAGTCGGAGCACTCGCTCTGGCCCAATGGTTATGACCAGGGCTAGGAAGTTCGTACCGCTCGCCGTTCCCTATGGAGATTACGACCGACCCTCTCCCAGCATCCAAACAAGTCATAGATAAGAAACGCACGGCGGAGAGGCATTGAAACCGGTTGTCCACAGAAAAAAAATTACTTATGAGTAGGGCCCGGTAGTTGTTGACCTAAAAATTCTCTAAAAATGAGCTATAAATTGCCCTTAAATATAAAAAATGCACTTAACATGTACAAAAGGACCTAAAAATTAACAATTTCTTCCATAATACATTAATAACTGTCACAGACAAATAATGAATATATGGTTCGAACAAACACATTTTAAATGAACCTTGTTAATAAATAATGCAATTATGGCTACTAAATAATAAATTCAAAATTCATCAGCATTTTAAATTTTATAAAATATGAAGCAATAAGTTACTGTACCCATTAGCCAAAACGTACCTTACTTAGCGTTGGTCATCTTCAAGTTATCAAAAGTAAAGGAACGGCGGTTGCCAGCTAAAACTGTTTTACGCTTTGAGAAACTTCTCTCCTCTTCCACAGATGTTATAGGTGCATATTTGAAAAAAAAAAAAAAAAAAAAAAAAAAAAAAAAAAAAAAAAAAAAAAAAAAAAAAAAAGACGACACTATGTCACTACCTGTTAAATCCTGTTCAAAAATATCAGTTCTGAAGTTTTCTCCTGCTAGATATTGGCAATCTGACAAACTGTTTGGTACTCTTTATTTTTGTCCAACTCAAATTTTAGTTTCTGTTTAATTTTGTCCCCAATATCAACTTTTACATTTTGTATCCCCTCTTCCGCAATCCTCACTAAACTCAACAGACTTATCCAATGTCATGTCACTTTCTTCAAGGCAGGTTATGGTGTCCGTAAAAAATGTAAACATTCATTTAATGAAAGCTACTTTACCTTAGATTTGAGTATCAGAAAACATCCTGTGCGCTCTCAATTGCCTTAGAATCTACCCTATCTAAGCTATTCACCATCTCTCTCACTATTTGAAAATTGTCACAGTGGTATATACATGCAGTTGACCATGTACCCCAGCGTGTTAAAATTGGTGCCGGGGGCAGAGCAACACCGAGTACATGCTAGTACAAGGAGGCGGTTAATCTCTGTTTTTTTGTGCATTGGCAGGTGATTAGTTCGAGATTTGAGAGATCTACGTAATATTGTAATCCATGTTTCACATCTTTTGAATGAAATAAGTAGCTAACCCAGCAACTGAACATTGAGAGAATTCCGCGAAACTGTGAAACTGTGTACTGTGTACACAAAGCTCGATATTTATCCAACCTTTTAATTGGATGAATATAAATATAAATGGGTGCGTCATATTTTTCCTAAAACCAGTTTTATTTTTTGGTGTTCGGGATGCCTGAAAGATGATTCCATGTCAAATTAGAAATACAATGAAACAGGTGCACCATTTATAGCAGTAAAGCAATAATATAAAACAGGACAGTTTTTACTTCCTAATTAAGGTCCTCCGACGTAATTAACATGATGCTCAAATGAAATCAGGCTCCATAGGGCTTAGAGTTACCCATCAGTCATTCTTCAAGATAAGGGAAATCCCGCATAAAACCTTATCCAAGTAACACATTGGGACCGAGATTCGAACTCGGGACGTCTTAACGCGAGGTACACACGCTACCACCTGGGCTACAGAGGCGAACACGTGTATGCGGGAGGGGAGATGGGAGGAGAGGTTTTTAAAGAACGTCCTCGTCTCCCAAAACTCCTTTCAGTTCACATTTTTAAGACATTGAAGTTACAGTAGTGTATGAGCCAAATGTTTCATAAATAATCTGCAAAGCCTTCTTCATACTTTTGCAAAATCTTAACTTAGTTGGGAATAAAGTAATTGCAAATGCAGTGTACACCAATACCTAATGAACTTTTATTATTTCCTGAAATATTAACTATTGTACTGTTGGTCTCCCTTCTTTTTTTAACGAATTCTTACAAAAGCCACATAACACAATCAACTAACAGGTAAGTTTTGTCTGAAGTGGCAAAATATAGGCACATCACGGCAATATAGGAGTAATATAAAGGGCTTTTCGTGATTAGATTTGAACTCCATCCACCACCTTTCCCATTACCAGAAGCCTATTTATACCCTGCTGCTGAAGGTTGTCTTGCAAATTACTTATTTCTGATAATTCGTGGAAGGGTATCGCTCACGCCATGTCTTTCTTGATATTACTCGTACTAAATGAAGTCATTTCCGGCCAACATTTATCAGTAGCAATGAAGCAGAGTTGCATGTATTGCCGTTAAATTCGCAACGAAGCTATTACTGAGCTTTTTTTAAGAGAATGTGGGAATGAAGTGTATTTATTCTGACTAGTGACATATGAAATTGCAAGTATAGGTTGATCCCGGAATTATTGACTCATAAGATTATGTTTATAGAGAAAAGTTAGGGAGATATGTAAATAAATATTTTCACGTGTTAAAAGCAGTATACATATTTTATGATGCCCAGTAGTTTCAATTTGTCCGAGAAAAGAGCCAAGAGCCATTAAGAAGGAAAATTAAGTGCTGGGGAAAAGCGATTAGTGATAAGTCGATATATAATAGCTAAGGCAATTAGGCATTTCGTAATAAGCAGTCAGAAAGAAATTCATTAGCTGAAGGTTGCATATATAGCATTGAGTATGTTGAGAAGTTGCAGATTGGTACTAAAAATACTCGTGAGCCGAACCTGAAAATTAACAGGGGGAAGAATTCTTAGAATTTAATAAGCCTCAAGTTATAAGCAATGTTTCAGATGCTAAACGTAACCTTCTGCTTTGGCAACGTATATGTAGGGATTGTGATGTGGTGATCATGAAGTAGGACTCTTGTCGATAAAAGAGAGTGTTTTTCAATAATTCGTGTTTTCCGTTCCTTACAGCATGTTACACTCTTACAGTATTTCACATTTTATAGAAGAGTTTTATGCCCGATTTCACCAACAAAGGTTAAGACTTAACACGAGTTTAGCAATAGTTAAAACAAAAATTGCATTTCACCAACAAGTGTTAGCGTAACACTCGTGTTAAAACTAATGTTAAACTAACAAGCCGAATTTCTAATGTTAAGTCCTTAACAATTGTAAATAGTCAAGATGGCGAGCATGAACTCAGCTGTTGATGTCGATTTGCTATATTTAAGACCGTCTAAATGGCATTCATAATAGAGTACGGCCTATGAGGAGAAATGACTTTGAGGAACTATCCGAAGAAAATTGTTTTACGGAGGTATAGACTGTCGAAACATGTTGCTATGAAATTTACTGTGGAAGTACAAGAGAGGTTAGAACATGCATCGAAAGGAATAGGGCAATCTCGCCTTTGCTTCAAGTATCAATAACCTTGTGATTTTATAATTCACTGAATTATGTGGATAATACATTGTCCAACTCCCGTCTTGAAACGTTCAAGTCACTTGCCCTTCTTCGCTCCTCGTTTTAGATTTACGTAATACTGAGTTAGAACATGCATCGAAAGGAATATGACTATCTCGCCTTAGCTTCAAGTATTAGTTACCTTGCGATTTTATAATTCACTGAATTATGTGGATAATACATTGTCCACCTCCCGTCTTCAAACGTTCAAGTCACTTGTCCTACTTCGCACCTCGTTTTAAATTTACGTAATAATGAGTTAGAATATACATCGAAAGGAATATGCCGATCTCGCCTTTACTTCAAGTATAAATAACTTTACTGAATTATGTGGATAATAAATTGTTCACCTCCCGTCTTGAAACGTTTGAGGCACTTGTTCTTCGCACCTCGTTTTAAATTTACGTAATACTGACAAGTTGTTTGGTGCTTGTAGTAGTGACACATGCATTTGAATTAAATTCGTTTCCAATATTTTCCCCGCGACATCTTTCTCTTTTACATTCACTGCATCCGTCCTCTGATTTTCCACGATATCCTTACACTTCGTCACAATTTAAAATAACAATTTTTCCTCCGTCGATGAGAAATTTGTCTCACAGCTTTATTTATGATTTTGTTCATCCGCCATTTGTGCAGACGAAAATGAAAACAAAACCGCATCGGAGTACGTTCAGAAAATCATCCATAGCCTTCTATAGCTGTGATATTTACAAGTTTCTTGGCATTCACACAGGTTTGTTAACATTTTAAGAAAACAGGTTGGTGAAATGCAAGAAATTTAACATTAGTTTTAGCGCTGTGACAATTGTTACGTTACATTTGTTAACGTCGATTTTAACATCTGTTGGTGAAATCGGGCATTAGTGTGATTATCGATTATTACCGACAATCTTTAGTGCCTAAAGACCGCATAAGTTGCCATGATCGCTCTTGCGGTGACCGCCAAGTACGTGCAATCATTTAGAAAACCGTGTTGGATGCAACTAGTTAACAAAAAGGTGTCCTTAAAGAAAATTCGAAAGATTTTCATGCAGAAAGGAGTATTTTTACTAGCGTATCTATTTCCAGTTCTCGGTAGTATTGCTAGTGATGTAGCTTCAGACTTTACCTGCTTATGAAGTTGCAAAGAAAATTGGCTGAATCATTCCGAATCCGAAAATGGCAAGACCAACAAAGACATCTGCATCTGTAACGAAATTACAGGAGCTATGAATGTAACCATGTTACCCGGGGAAAAGTGGAACACATTAGTATATGTTAGCCAGGTACTACGATCTCCTGATGATATCAAGTCTGCCACTGAATCCCAACATGCAGAACGGTCAACAGTTTACTACTAGAACCTGAAACCGGTATCGGTGAAGACCGAACCCAAAGTTCCCACATCGACTAAAAATCTAAACGCAAACCAGTTCGGAACCCACGGGAACGAAAAAGAAGAAAAAAAAATATAAATTAAAAATGCTGTTAGGTTGTCTCACATTACAAATCGCTATGGATACAGTTTACGATAAAAAAGAATTAACCCAAGGATTTAGAACGGGAGAATCTAAAGTATATCAATCATTAAACAGAGACTAGGAAATGCACGAAAGATTCGCATAGCAACTGGCATTTCCTAAACGACCTTTGAGGTTTGAATGAGTAGAGCCATATTAAAAAATTCAATGCCATAGCCAGGATTTGAACCACGAATCTCCCGCTCTCCATGTGGTTGTACTAACAATCTAAGCTACTATGGCCAACATGCCGAAATGACATTAAATTCTCCAACTGACTCGTTTGTTTCCCGGTAGACCACCAGGGATTCTCATATGCTATGAGACAGGCACCTTTTGTAGCAACTTACTATGCTGTAAGTACTTAAGTCCCAGGCTTCATAGTTAAACCACCATGTTATTCAGGTATTGTTGAAAATAATCATTTCTTCCACACTAGCCGTGTGTAGGCTAAGGTTTGAATGATTAGAGCCAGATTGAAAAATTGAATGTCATAGCCGGAATATGAACCACGGATCTCCCGCTCTCCATGCGGTTGCTCTAACCATCTGAGCTACTATGACCAACATGCCGACATGACATTAAATTTTCGACCATTGAGGTTGTTGAAATAAAAGATAGCCTACATTTTGCACAAGCTTGCAAGAAAGCGACATTCCACCAAACACTATCACATTCTTTCCAATTCCGACCACCAACTATTTGTGTTCTTAATGCTTTGCTGTTGCTTCATACACAGATTTAATAATTCCCCTTTCTGCCCTTTGATACACTTATACCAGAATTTCAGTATTCTTTCTATTATTATTGTCCTCCTTTTTGTATTACCCAACTCTTTTCTGTTGCTTCATACATATATTCAATAATTCCCCTTTCTGCCCTTTAATACACTTATACCAGAATTTCAGTATTCTATCTATTATTATTGCCCTCCTTTTTGTATTACCCAACTCTAGTAATGCCACTTCTCTTGGTGACCATTTTGGCAGTCCTAGTAGTTATTTACAAAACAATCCGTACATCTGGTTTAATTTTGTACATATCTCAGATGTGCCCCATACCTCCACTGCATACATTGTTCTGGCTTCAACGACCGCTTCTTTCTAACCATCTAACTGACATCTCCAGTTTATGTTTACATATTCTTACCCCTGACATTGCCGCCCTGCCATTAGCTATCACTTTTCTGGCTTATTTTTTTTTTTATTTATTTTATCCATCGATCAGCAATTATGCTTTACAGATGTTTGGTATAAGATATATAGGAACAGGACACATAACAATGGAGGTAGCCATGAACGACTCCTCTAACTAAATATGGAGGATAACTGTAACACAATTGAGAACTTAAAGTCTGATGGTATTAATCACGTGTCTGAGTCATCTGTGCTGGAGACGTCACTCAGGAGAAGATCTTGGGGCAGTCTGCGCTTCAGGCGAGTTGGCTGGCGAGTGCGACAGCCGAGACGGTAGGTAACAGCTCCAGGGACCTCCTGGAGATTGTAAAAGAATGGACGTGCCAGGCGTCGGGTGTATTGGTGAACGGGTAGAAGACCAAACTCATGGTGCAGCTGCTGGTTTCGGATGAACCATGGAGCGTTTGTAACTGTGCGAAGCACCCTGTTTTGTAGTACCTGCAGTCGGCGGAGATTAGTCTTACTGGTGCCACCCCAGGCTGGAGCTGCATAGGTAAAAATGGGACGGACTAGAGATGTGTAAAGAAGCAGGGAGGATTCATAACCAAGTGAAGTGCGCCTGTTGAGTAGAGGGTACAGTTTTGATAGCCGGGCAAACGCAAGCGTAACAGACCGACAGATGTGGGCGTTCCAAGTAAGTCGAGTGTCCAGTAACACCCCAAGGTATTTCACTGGCACATTGCTTGGTAACCATGAGAGCGGTTCCCCCAGCAGCCGTAGTGAAGGAGGATCCCTATAAGGTCGTAAAGAGAAGATCTTAACCTCTGTCTTGTTAGTATTGAGGGAAATGCGCCAGTGAGAGAACCAATGAGCTAATTGATCTAGGGCAATTTGCAGTTTCTGAATGGCATGAAGAATATTGGCGTGAGAATAATAGAGAGCAGTATCATCTGCGTATAACGCCGTACAAACTGGAGCTATATCAGGAAGATCATAAGTGAATATATTAAAGAGGAGTGGTGCAAGTACTGAACCTTGAGGTACACCTGCTAAAATAGGCCGTCGGGTGGATGTGAAACCAGCAATGCGCACCACAAAGGTTCTATTGGTGAGAAAACTTGCTATGATTTGTATCAGATAATAAGGGAGACCAATGCGATATGCTTTAAGTAGTAGTCCACTGTGCCACACCTTGTCGAATGCCTGGGCGATATCTAGGAATGCTGCTACGGTGTATTGCCTGTAACTTTTCTGGCTTATGCGGCCCATCCTCCACTGCATACATTGTTCTGGCTTCAATGAACGCTTCATACATTCTTTCTAACCATCTAACTGACATCTCCAGTTTATGTTTACATATTCTTACCCCTGGCAATGCCGCCCTGCCATTAGCTATCACTTTTCTGGCTTATGCGGCCCATCCTCCACTGCTACACATTCTTACACCTAAATAGTCATAGTCGTTTACCACTTCTAACTTTTGGTTTCCTATGAACCACTCCTCTCCTTTCCTCAGCATTGATCCTCTTTTAAATACCATTACTTTCTTTCTTTTTTGCTGTTTATTGTTAATCCCCAATCAGCGCAAAACATATGAATTGCCTCAATTGATTTTTGTAGACCTATTACAGAAATTGCTCCTACCGTTAAATCATCCACATACAACAAACCAGGGATTATTGGGCAATGGGTATTTCTTTCCTTAATCCTTTCTATTATGTCATTTATAACTAAACTGAATAGAATAGGACTCAATTTGCACCCCTTTCTTAAGTCTAACTTCTGTTTGGCCTCTTCTGATAGTACATTCAACTACATCTTATTCTGAATTTCACCCCACTATAAATTTTATCAATTTTACCGATTTATAGACGCATTGCCGCTTCTCGAAGTCTTACAGTACTTCATATCATCGCTCCGTTAAAGTGGCACCGAACGTCAACCAAGACTATACTCAGCAATTATACTGCAATCTTCGGAAACCCTACCCATTTTCCAAACCTAAAGTTAATAAAAGGTACGATCAAAAGTTGACAGATGAAATATTTGTTATATCCAAACTATTCAAGTACTTTACAGTGGTCTACATAATTTTCAACTTTGTGGGCAAACATATTGAAGGCATATTTTATACATTAACCCCAACACGTCTTCTTGTTCTTCCCTTTCAAGATTCATAAAGTAATTGCTTTCAGAGCAAAAAGAGCCAGTAAACATGTGTTCCTTAACTGGAGAGGCTATCTGAACAAATTTAACTCTTCATTCAAATCATCTAAAATCTTGTCATTGTGACTTGAACCAAACGCTACTGAGCAATGCAACCGAAAATCCTACTACACGCTCTTCTAACCATCTATCGGAAAGAGTCGTTTTATATGAGCAATGGGAACTGTCTTTATCCTAAACCATCGTGTTTTAGAATCTATCAAGAACTTTCAGCTTAAGAACATATTTGGAGGATGGAGAATACTAATTTCCAACCATCTTTTAAGATTTACATTAGAGATGATCCCGAGATGCTATCCAAAATGGTGAACTACCGCATCAGAAGTGAATTGTTGGTTTCCCAAATCTTTAAATACAGTGATGGCAAGGTGTCAGTAAATTCGACAGCCATATTGACTCCTATCAGAAGTACACCCCTCGTGTGGAGAAATCAGGCTCTGTAGCCCCTCCTCCCGAAAATCATTTCCGTTAGGGATAGACGCTGACGCAAGCATTGTTTTATCTCGCAAACAAGAGGATCTTGACGAAGAGGTAGTGATCTAAGCCAAAACGATCCAAATATTATAATGTAATGGTAATGTCCAACGCCTATAAACCAATCGTACAAAACAAAAAAGCCCAAAGCTCCTCCTGTTGGCAAGTCTAATCCATCTCCAACGTAAGGAAGCATAAACCAACCTCTAACGGCCAACACCATTTCTTTCTATATCGTCAACGATAGTATGAACAAGCGATTAATTACTTCATTTATTCCTTCGCACTCGTTAGGTAGGTGTTAGGTTCTGTAATCGATTTTAAGTTCGCCTTTCGGTTTAACTCTGTGGACTGTATGTAAGGCTTTAGTCTACCGTAAGCTTCTCGTCCTGGAATTGATAGGCAACATGTTCATTCAAGCATTGGATTGCACTGTCTTTGATCAAAGTCCCGAGTGTTCCAGATGCATTTCAGTGGGGAAATCCCCTTGCTACAACAGGATTACAATGCCATTAACATGGATTTAATAGAGTCATAGTTTGGAATATTCATGGTATCTGCCGAAGATTTTTCTTCTGCTTCTGGTCTATACTTTAGGTTAAGAAATGAACACTAACCATGAACTCACTTCCATCACTAATTCCACGGCGATCTGATTTCTTCTTTATAAGGGAACGCCATTTCAGGAAGAGAGGAGATTTTTTTTTGTCCTAGATACACGGTTTCATTATCTCTTGTCCGACTTTAAAAGTGGGATCAAAGCAATAGGGCTTTAGAAATGAAGCCTAATATTCCGGCAGAAATAGCTCAGCTTCTCAAATCAGTTTCAGTATTTTTCCAATGGCGACAATTAGAAGAGCAGCTACAAGAGGAAGTCAAAGTAGTCAGTATTATAGAAAATAAAGCTTAAAAATGCAAACAATGTTACCTTTATCAATCCTTCAATTGGGTCTGGTAGACCTAAACAACACGAAATATCCATGACCACAATAGCATTATCCTTAGGGAACTTACGTGGAAAACCTGCTCAATTATTACTCCTGCATGACATGAATCACCTCTTAAAATTTCTTATGGTAAGTGATTCTTCGAGGAAGGTGGACAGCGACTTTATGAATAATATAGGAGTAAATGTTCATTTTGAATCCACCAAGGGAGCTAAGGCGGTGTACCTTAGAGGTCTTCTCTCCCTATCTCCCTCTCTCTGTCTCTCTCGACCTCACAAATGTCTTCTCAACAATGTGGATCTTAACATCACAACTACGTTCCACTCCCCGAGTGCAAGTCATTTCGGAGAATCTGGCCTATCATACGAATACAGAAATTGTTTCCGATAAATTGTAGTTTAAAAAGTATAGACCTCCTGTAAAATAAGCACATCAAAGTGGATTTCTGAAAGCAAACGCCTTGTATGCATTTGCTGATGTCGATTTTCAAGCCCTAAGAGTTCCCAAGGATTATACTTCAGCCCTCTTTAAAAAACATCCTTATCGGTAAATATCCACACGCATTACTTTAGCTATTAGACAAAGAATACACCGGGGAGATTACAAAAAAAAAATACTTACCCCTTTAATAAGTTTAATTTTTCTATTTAATTTTCTGTGAAGTGCCTAATTTCCTGTCATGTTATCAAATTCAACTTTATCATTGGCTCATTCACACAAGCCTATCATTCTTTAATTCGTGATTTAAACACACATTTTCACAGTAATAGTATCTTCATTTTTAGGCTCGATTATCACGAGAGGTACACTATTTCAGATATAGCCCCTTCGTGAGGTCTACGCCCCACACGCGCAAAAGTTTCGTGCTCCCTCGGTGTGGCGACGCGTGTAAAAGCCAAACCTTACCTTGATGTAGAAGCGATGAACCTTTCGTCTAAAAGCCGTGAAGATGAAGTTCTCGAAGATTTCTATAAATCCTCACTCCGGCAGCTGCGGCGAGCGATGAGATGTGAAACTTCTCAGGCGTGGTATCGATACAAAAGGGATTTCACTTTTGGGCAACTATGGAATAAAATAACCGTTTCAATTTACTTGGAATTATATTTCTCGAGATCATTTTCTTCTTCACATGCGACTTTGTATATAGCCCTTTACTATATATTAATTTTCTCCTTTTATTTATAAATGATGCAACGGTTTTTTACTTAAATTATTTATCGTGGCGTTGCGTCTTCGATGCATATTTTAAACGTTTACTAAACGTTCATAAATGATGAACTCCAATAACTTCTCGTAGTTACAAAAAGTCTTTTATCGAAAACGCGTCTACCTCTTCGAGAGTTCAAGCCAGAAAAAAAAAATTAAGAATAAAATCATTGGGTTTTTGTTGTTTTTTTTTTTCTAAGCCACCGCAATACTTAATTCTGATTGGTCCTACGTCACAATTTGTGATTTCAATAAACCTAAGCATTTGTTGCATCATCTATATGGCCTGCTTGGTTATTAACTTAAGTTGAATTACAGATGGCCATGTTTACTTAATATGTCCATGTATGCAATATCAGCTTCATACCTAAGTGCAATGCACCATAGACATCTGTGAGAAAAAGAAAAAGTCGGCGGAGTTTTATTCACATCAGTAGTGGTCAGCCCTCATGAAAAAGTGGGGTAAGGGGTACTTGTTAAGTTATCTAAATTAGGTTTTGCTTTTCCATTAATAAAAATATTTGGATCATATTTAAAAACATATCTCAGATAGTCTATTATAAGAATAGTATTTCTTACTAATTTAATGTCAATTCAGGGATTCCTCAAGGTTCTACGTTAGGACTTTGTTATTATAATTATAATAATTATTCAAATTCGTGTCTGAAACTGTAAGAACGCAGATTTTACAATTAGTAAAAACTCTAACATTTTAATCCAACAATTACTATTTCGGTTGTTTTTCGTTATGTCAAATATTTCTTTCGGAGAATCAGTTTTTCAGAACACTGTTCGAACTCCAAATAAAGGGTTACAAAAGTACAATTTGCACGATGTTTACAATTTCCGTCTGTTTACTCTTGACAGTTTTGTGTTCACGTAACACAATAGGTGTAAGGTGGGTTTTTTTACAGAGATAACAGTTAGGCAAACTGTTAGATGGCGGTGCTCAAATAACGCCATGCACAAACGTGATGGGCACAGACAGAGTGGCGCGATAACGGCGATTCACCACATCACACCACATCACATTCCGGAATCAAGAGTCACTTCCGTCTAACCTTACCGCCATCATATAATTTTTTCAGCTTATCAGTAATTGTAAAATGCATTCCTTTAGCGTTACGTGCTTACAACATGACATGCCAAGGCTGAGATCAACGCTACAATGCGTAAGAAGGAAAGAAAACAAAAGAGCCACTGGTATAAAAACATTAAGGAGGGAAGTGAGCTTCTTACAAGCAGACCCAAGAAGGATTGGTCAAAGACATTTTTAAATAAAATAAAAATCGAATGAGCAAGAGAGATGAATGAAAATAAAATTTGTTTCTTTCAGGCTAAATATAATAAACAGCTAGAAAACGTTGCAGTAAACGGTTTGATTATTAACCTTCCGTTGGGCGCGTCAACTTTCTTGACGCCGTTAATTGCGATGTACAGAGGCCGGCATAAGTATTCGAACGTAAACATATTTATTACTTATATTATTTTAAAGCTACGCAGAGTAAGCATACGTAAATACAACTGGTACAAAATAAACTTGAGTCTTCCATTAAACATATTAAATCATAAATAGAAACTGAAACTAATTTGCACTACAAGGAGAAATTAAGCGGTTACTTTACAACTGGATATAAGTATTCGAACAGAGAACAGCTAGTATTTAGTTATCATCCCCTTTCTTTGAATTACTGCTGATAATCCCTTGAGCATTGTCTGTATGTGTTGTTTAGTGATTGCGAGTCTATATTTCTCCACTCTGTTTGAAGAGGTCTTTCAGATGGTCCTTGCTTCTGATGTGATACTTCCTCACACGCTCCTCGAGTTCCTTCCAGATGTTCTCTATAGGATTTAAATCTAGAGATTGGAGCGGTGTCTTCAAAATGTGAGGAGCGTTGTACACGATCCAAAGCCTTACAATTCCAGCAGTATGCTTCGGATCATTGTCCTGATGGAAGTAATAATCATACCCTAATCCCAGCTTCTCTCCACTCTTTTTAAGATTGTTTACAAGAATCCTCTTGTATTCAAATTTGTCCATGATCCCATCTATGAACACCAGTTCCCCAAAGCCAGATGAACCTATACAGCCACATACCGTCACACTACTGCCACCATGTTTCACTGTAGCTACCATGTTCTTAGGTTCCCATTCTGTATTTGGCAGTCTCCACACTTTAAGATGTCCGTCACTCTTGTATAAGCAGAATTTGCTCTCGTCCGGCCAAAGAACCTTATTCCAGAATTCTGTTGGTTTCACCACATACTGTTTAACAAATTCTATACGCTTTTTCTTATTCACCTTATTAACATATGGTTTCTTTCTAGGAACGCGGGTATTGTACCCAGTACTATTTAAAACACGTTCGAATATTCTGGTGTGAACCACAGTGCCAGAATATTGCTCAAGGCATCCTCTAATCTCAGGTGCAGTGACTCTCAGATTCTGCTTCACCATTTTTATTACTTGCCTCCTGTTTCTAGTGGTTATTTTAGAAGGAGTGCCATTTCTAAGTTTATTTACAACAGTATTTTTCTGTTTGAAGCGTTGAATTATCCAGAACATTGTAGTTTTTCTTTAGTAAATGATTCTGGCAATTTAAGAGAGAGATTTGTTTTGTTTTTACATATTTATCACGATATTTTCCGCCAACGTTGTCTCCTTATCTTAACGTCCCATATTACCTGTGAGTTCACAATCGGCTGAATAACTTTGAGCACCCTGTCTCCAACCACATTTCTCTCTGTTCGATTGGGTATGTTCGAATACTTATGTCCTCCAATAAGAGGGACAATAGAATAAATACATTAGAGATTGTGTAATAAATGCATGCAGCGTGATATTTTAAATATTGTTTCTGAGACACAAAAGGTTAATGTTTACATGTTTAACAATTCCACGCTGCAAAATAAATATTACAGTATTTATAGTACGTGCAATGTTACAAGTTATATTATTCGAATACTTCTGTCGGCCTCTGTATCTGCTGGATACATATGACGTTAATTGTGTTTTAGTAGGTATCTGTTTTCATTGTTTTAAAACAAATACATCTTATGAATCGGACGCCATAGTCGTCCTGAAAATATTGACAACAAAGTCATTTGTTTCTCAGAAGTCGTGAATATTTTCCCATCCTCCGCAGAACACACCAGCAAGGTATAAGGCAATAAAGGCTTTCATTTCTATTATGTTTGTGTCTGTGCAATCACTCTCACGTTTCCCGCCTCAGTAGCGTAGATGGTAGCTGCCTGCCTCACGTTCAAGGGGTCCCGAGTTTGAATCTCGATCAGGGTGAGTTAACTGGATAATTTTTTTCGGGTTTTCCCATATTCTTAAAGACGAATGTCGGGTAGCTCTAAGCTCCATGAACCCCGAACTCATTTGAGCATCATTTCACCCATTTCATTCACCGTCCGGTATGACTTAACATTGGAGGACCTAAAATTACAACAACAAAAAAAACTCACGTTCATTTCAGTTTGAAATCATTTATGCGTCTGTTGTTGTGTTGCACAATCAGATGAGAATATCATCACTGACGATCCAGCAGTCAAATTCAGTTTTCATAGTTTTGGCATTTCCCACAACTCCAGGCAGTTTAGTATGCTATGGAGTCGAGCCAGTGTTGCCTTCCAAGGACTGTTTCTCCATTTTGTTCCTTCCTTACGTGAAATAAAAGATAAGTAAGTTTTGTTATTATTACTATTATTATCATCATTATCATCAATATCTTCATCGTTATCATCTTTTGTCTATTTTGCTCACAAAAATTATAATATTCATCATTTTCTAGCACTTCATTACGTTCATCTTCATCAACATCATAATCGGTATCGATTAGATCGTTGAAGCAAATATAATGGGTGGCGCACAGTTCCACGTTGACCCTACAGTTTGTAACGAATAATATGGGTAGCTCAGGGTTGAGCTATGAGGTTTCCCTCAGAGTATGCGTTTTTTCTGTCTTGTAATTTACGTCCTCCAACAATAAGTCATATCGGACGATGAATGGAATGGGTGAAATAACGCTCAAATGAGCCCAGGGTCCATAGAGCTTAGAGTTGCCCGACATTCGTCTTTCAGAATAAGGGAAACCCAGGATAAAACCTTATCCAAGTAACTCACCCTGACCAAGATTCGAACTCGGGACCTCTTGAACGTGAGGCAGACATGCTACCACCACGCTACCGAGGCGGGCTCAGGGTATGCGTGGATATGTATGAGAAGGATGGTTTTAATGGCACTCGAATGCCCGTTTCAGACTGGTTTAATGACTGCTTCTTTTTATCATTACATCAAACTCGAAGTTGCTGACCAATGGTTACCACTATCACTGTTTAGAGTCATTGCATGTGGAATACTTATTACTCGATAAACTTAATTCGCTCTTCGCGTGCATACGAACCGACAAATATCTTCTCTCATCACTTCTGGTCTACCTTCGACCAAGACATAATCAGAGAGAACCGACTGAATCAGGCGCTAACCTTGGACTGTCTTTCTTCACACTATACACAGCTGTGCGTGGGTGGGTGTAACTTTCACTTCTAGAAGCCCTCTTTTCACACAAAGATTCCCTTTGTGACTATTTTGTCTATTGTGATTATTATTCTCGGCCATGCCATTAATAAGGGTCCGAAGAGTACCTATTCAAACGAAGTCAAGTGATATCCCTTAGAATTCTGTTTCTCCCGTGTCTTTTGTTACACTATTCAACCCAATTGCTATTCGACTCAACTTCACCTGCACGCGTTCCACACAAATATACATTCATTTGAAATCCATTACGATTCTTTATACATTGCATTCCTTAATTTCGGTATCATCGTGTTTCAGTTGTCTTCATATTCGGTGTCAAGTTTCTGGAAAATTATCCTCAATCGGCAGCGCATCATTGTCGAAAATAAGGCGATGTACCTTCTCCAAATTCTCATTACTTTTCAAATCATATACTTGACTCATTTTCAAACCTCCGATTCACAGTAATAAAGAAAAGCACTCTCACTTACCTTGCAACAACACAACCACATACATCAGCATTCTCTAGCAATAACGTGGTCGGATCCAATAGCGGCGACAATGCGTAACGTGAGTTGGCGCGATATATCTGACAGGTACAACAGCACACACGTGATGACGTTTGCAAACTTGGCATTAGGGAGAAATGGTTGAAACTTACAGGAAGCAATTACAAAGGTATGATGGAAGATGTCCTGGCCCGGCAAGCCCTTACCATAATAATGAAACAAATTTAGGTCATGTATCTCACAGATACATGCGCGACTATGAAAGGTTAACAGAAATAAGCAGGAGCCTTGATACCGAAATTATGGTTTGCCAGAAGCAAAGAATCATGATAGATGTCAAAGGAATGTTGGTTCTTTGTTACGACAAGGGGCAAGACCAGTTGAGTTGGGGAAAGTATAACAAAGCCATGTATGAAGCAGTGTCCTTAGAAGGTTTCTAAAGGAATTGTCACTTGAAGTGTATGAATAGGGAATTCTTTGGATCATTTACAATGGCGACCAAAACAGCCACAAAGTAATTTTGTCTGAAAAGGAATTTTGAGAGGGAAAGTTAGAGATATACACGCGTGCAGCTGTGGTTAGAGGGCACTCTTCGGCGTGAGGCCGATTTGGCTAGTTCGCGGTAGGAAGCCATTATAAACTCTTCGGCGTCAGGCCGATCAGAAGGGTCTTCGGCGTGGATCTGAGAGGAGTCTGAGACGTGAAGCCTATTAGAGCGGTCAACTTGTTCTGTCTTGAATACTTGTCGGGTCATCAAAATTTATCGAGAAATAAACAATTAGCATTCAATAACTCTAAACCGAGATTGGTAACCCTCGGTCGGCAACTTCCATTTTGATATTTGAAAAGAATAAGCAGTGAATAAATAATTTGGAGACGGGCATTCCGGTGTTGTGAAAATCTCCTTTTCACACCCATCCACGCATACCCTGAGAGAAACCTCATTGCTCGCCGACTTATTTGCTTCAAATTGGAGTTCCAACGTGGAACTTGTGTACACCCATAAACATTGTTGCTTCAAATTGGCGCACAACGTGGAGCTGTGGTAACCTTTGATCGTTCACCAATTTTATTTGCTTCAGGCTAATAGATCAAACGACCTTAATATGTGCCTACTTTAATATTACAATGCATACTCTATTGAGAAACGAAGAAATGGTGGCCGAGGAGTCCAAAGGACTAGAAGTAGGGGAAATTGCAATATTGTAAAGACCTTCATTTTACATATACACAGCCTTTGATAAAGAAAAACAAAATGAGTAGCTACTAGAAACAGAGTACGATTCCGAAAACATCGGAAGCATTCGCGTCGTTCACGATATGCTCTTTAGAAAAGTAGAATCAGACTAAAACGTTCAATGATTTGAATCCCTGCTATGACATTGAAGTTTTCAGTCTGACTCTACCTTTACATCTTTGGCCTACACCAGGGCCTGATAACTCAGATAGGAGACCAGGAGACACATTAAGGTTTGCGAAACACCCGGGGTCTAAAGATACAGTTTTGAGCGCTGCATGCGCCGGATTCAATGCCGCCAATATAATTATTTTGGCTGCCGTGTTGCATACTGACTAATATATAAAATAACTTCTGCTTAGTTCAAAATTTAATAGTTATTGTATTATTTTACTACTTATGAAGTAATTTTCGTAATATTATTGACCTATTGTCGACCTTATTTGAGCTCAATGTACGATATGAATAAGACACTACATTGGCTAACCTGTAAATATTTGAATTAAAGCTTTAACGGCAAGGAGGCCAAGCCAAATTAAGTTCTGAATACAATTTTCATCGATTTGTGAAATTGTAAACATTTGAAAGAACTACGAGGACGTATGGGCAGCAGGAAGAACGAGAATAGATTTTCACAAAGACCTATTGGTAAGTAAGATTTAGCATGTAGCTAAATACAGACAATTAATATGACATAACCTGAAATGTGCCTTAATACATATTCATGCATAGTTAAATTCTCTACATTAATGTAGCGCCTTATAATGGAAAAAGTGTGTTGTTTTACATACAAAAGCATTAGTTTCATTAACCTTGTTACTTTATTACTGTAATAATGGCATTTTCTGTTTTTTGTCTTTCAGGGATCATCCATCATCTCAGGCTACCAGGAATACGATGGCAGAAATCAGAGTGCAGGATTATTGGATATTGTGTATGTTTCTTGTTTTGGTGATGTGCAGTGATCTTCAGGAACTTTAGTAATGTAGCACAAAGCATTCTTTCCCGCGTATACAGCAATTTAATGTGGCATATCAAATATTTCTGAAAGTTTGAGTTTCATTTCATATCAGTGGAAAATTTAACAAAAACTTTGAGGAATACTGTGACCAACAAGGAAAAGTGAGAAGTGAAGATATTTTAGACAGTTGATTGGGTGTATTAATTTTTGCGTTTGTACTTGTAGTTTTAAATTTAAAATATATGTCATATATAAGTCCATGTAAGGTAAGTAATATGCAGTTTAAATTACTGAAAAAATAGCTGCGAATTTTCAGACATACCAAAATTAGCATCATCTGTGTTTACGTATAATCTAAGTGGCTTAAATTAAAATATTTGGGCGAGATGCTTGATATGAATTTTATAAACTTTTTCTTTAAATTGCAATGATAAGTATTTTGAAGAATTAAGTTCTCTTAACCTTACTCATCAGTGTATATCGACATCATTGATCAAGAATGTCACAGCTTTTAACAGCAATTAAAAGTATGATCTGAGATTACATAAACCTAATTTGTTCTATATTGTTTAATACAGTAGTCACTATGCAATATTATTGTACACACTACACTAAATTATTTACCTGAATAACCACCTTTGAAGAGATCTGATGGGATTAGAACTTATTTGAAAAAGCTTTACAAGTTTTTAGGTGTAATTGTGCAATGCAAGAAATGATTAAAATGTCATTGTGTCATCATCATTATATGCCACTTTTAATTTTATTTCTAATATTTCAGTTATTCTTAAAACATGCACAATGTCAGCTAGCTAGGACCTAAACACAGTGTGGCTTGATCTCAAATTAGTAAAACTTCACAATAAATAATAGGTTATAAATCCTCTACCTTGTTAACACACACACACACACACGCACGCACGCACGCACGCACGCACACACACACACACACAAATGGGTTCAGAAAAATAACAAGTTAAAGTGATATTTGCACAGCATTTATGTATTCTGTGGTATATCTGTTCTCAACATGTACTTGCCACCATTTATGAGTAATATTGGTACACAATTTCTGTAATGCTAACCATTTTAAGGGTGATATAACGTTACTAGCATGACCCACAGAAATGTTACATGTCACATTAAACTACACTGTTAAACATCCTCTCATTGTTCTAAGTTGGAATGAAAATCTCAATCTTTGGCATGGAAAAAAGATGTTTAACTTAATATATGAGCCATTCGTTACATGCAGTGATGCGAAGCCACATAATAATTTTGAAAAGTAGATAAAACTGCACATTATTTTGCTATATAATGCACTTCTTGTTTCTTTGTAGTGAACACATAAGGGAATTATGGACTGTTAAAAGAAATAATGGTTAGATGTGTGAGCAAATAAATTACATTACTAAATTATTTTCTATTAACTACTCAAACACACAGTTCCATCACTTTCACTTCTTAACTAAAACTACAAACAGCATTAATAGTTCATAGTGTAATCTTTCATTGAGTTATTTATTTGACACACATTCAGTTGTATGTCATGGACTGAGAGGTTTACACTATGCAGAGGGCTCCATTTGCCACCTTAGTCATAAAGTACATTGTTTAAAGTCTTATCAAGTTAAAGCAAGCCATTTATCCAAACAATTGCTCTGCACATTAAGCAAATTATATTTCACAGTCAGATAACTACATGAAATAATCTCTTATGGGAAGATACACTGTGCATTAAATTTTATTTTTAAAACTGCACATTTTCTTCTTCAGCATTCACTTCTGTGCATATGCATGTCATTGAAGCATTTAAAAATTCAACGCTGTAATATTCTTGTGTTGTGAAGACAGAGTTAAGCTTAGGACAATTTTAAATGAATGATACAGCTTTAATGTAATTATTATTTTTCATAATTTATTCTGCACTTGTGAATGTTAATTCAACCAAAGTGATTAGAAGTATATAAAATAGTGCCATTTATGAAATTTATGTCACCAGTTGCTAATACTGACTTCTGTACTAATTTGACATTATTAATCTTATATGAATCGATTACAAATTTCAGGTTTTTCTCTGAATATACTTTAGTATACTTGTGCTGAAAATAATGTATGTACTATTGAGCTTTTAAAATTCTTATTAAATATAACCATTACCAGAGCTGCTTTGTTGTCATTTTAAAGAAATAGTGCTATTTTTTTGTACATAGTTGTTGTTATCATTTCAAATTTATATACATATTTCTTTAGGTTTTTTTTTTCTCACTGTTATTCCAGGGAATTTTTCAACATTCTGTGTACAAAGAAATTGCATTACATATAACATTATGGTAACCTTACCTGCTTTCCTGTATCTACAGAATCATTATTTTAGTGTTAAATTATCTTTATTTTAAGTATTACATTAAGAAGCTTGAGGGAAAGGGTATACAGATGTCTTGTATAATCTCAACAGCATCTTAAGTGATCTCACTCTCTCTTTTTTTAAATTTTAATTGTTTTTAAAGACAAAATTATCAATTTGCAACAGGAATAAAGATATAATGCTTTGTGGAAGTCAATTATTCATATTTAACAGGAAAAGTTCAAGTGGATTCTTCCAATGTCTTTCACAAATTGAACAACTTCTTTCGAAGTCACATTTCGCACACTGATGAATAGTTTATCGCACATTTCCTCACGTATTTGACGCGTATTATCCTAATATGAAATAGTTGATATGTGCCGTAAACTATTCATGTGTGACGAGAAGTGATTTCGAAAGAAGTTGGATTCCATCAGTCAGTGAAAATGGGTGCCGAAGGGAAGGGGAGGTGAATGCACCATAGCTCGGTCGCAATAGAAGCTTACTACATTACCGGCCGCATCGGCCGTAGTTGCCAAGGTCGCCGGGGTCTAAAGATTTAGGAAAGAGCGCCCTATGCGTCTTCAGATTTTAACACGGAGTTGAGCATCTGGTATTAATCTGTGGCCTACACTAAGCTAGTGTCAAAGAACAATTTTTCTAATATACGCTTTAATATAACTCAGGCTTCTTTTGACAGATATGTGATGGATAGCGATTGGCCGTATGTATGGTGGCCGAGTGGTACAATGCATGTGTCCAGAAGTGGACCAGCATAAGTTTAAATTATTGATGTGCATGTTTCTTTTTATTACTTTTACTTTAATAGAAACGCCTTATGTTTTTCTTGCAGGAAATAAATAATATTTTAAACCCATTTATTTATAAAAATGCAAATAACTTATTCTTGTCGTTTTCAAAATAAATTCAATGTTATTATAAATTTGCTTTAATATTGGTTGTGTAAACACTCGGGCTCATTCATTTGTTATGAATGTTGCTGCCATGTAATGGAAGTTATCCTCTTAAAAATTTCAGTAGGCATTTGGTCTCATCCTGCCCCGCAGAATCAGGGCAGTAATGGAAACAGAGGGTTTACACACTCGACACTAAGTTAATTTCCATTTTAGTTGATTTTACATATAGTAGTAAAACATTTATTTCAGTTAGTTTAAAAACAGAGTAGAGTGTTTCAGTTTTTATGTGTGAGCATAAATGCCATAAAATCAAGTAAATCTTAGCAACTGGAAGTTAATTTACAATGTGTGTAATACATATTTCGTATTTCTACAATAAATAAAAAATATCAAAATGGTATCTGGAATTCGAAGCTTTGTAGGTTTAGCTCCTACACACTCGTCTATAACCGGCTGGTTATCAGCGCACGTTTAGTAAGTGAGACTCCATTATGAGTCAAATTACTATGAGACTCAATTTTTCGCACACATTACGCTATGTGTGTATGCAAGAAACATATGAAACAATTCACAGTGTAACAACATCCTCATTATTATTCTTATTCTTATTATTATTATTATTATTATTATTATTATTATTATTATTATTATTATTATTATTATTATTATTATTATTATTATTATTATTATTATTATTATTATTATTATTATTATTATTATTATTATTATTATTATTATTATTATTATTATTATTATTATTATTATTATTATTATTATTATTATTATTATTATTATTATTATTATTATTATTATTATTATTATTATTATTATTATTATTATTATTATTATTATTATTATTATTATTATTATTATTATTATTATTATTATTATTATTATTATTATTATTATTATTATTATTATTATTATTATTATTATTATTATTATTATTATTATTATTATTATTATTATTATTATTATTATTATTATTATTATTATTATTATTATTATTATTATTATTATTATTATTATTATTATTATTATTATTATTATTATTATTATTATTATTATTATTATTATTATTATTATTATTATTATTATTATTATTATTATTATTATTATTATTATTATTATTATTATTATTATTATTATTATTATTATTATTATTATTATTATTATTATTATTATTATTATTATTATTATTATTATTATTATTATTATTATTATTATTATTATTATTATTATTATTATGAGAGGATTGAGTAGAACGAAGCTAAAGAGAACGTGTCCCGTGATACCACAGGCCACAGAGCTTTGTCTGTCTCTTGATCCCAGCCACTTAAAACAGGAATTACAACACCTGAAACTCACTTTCCGTCAAAACGGCTACTCCGAATATGACGTTGAAGCCTCGATCACCAAAGTTAGGAAAGGGAAACCTGTAATACAGCAAGCGTCAGATAACCCTACTGCTACAGCCTGCATCCCGTTTACCGGCAATCTATCCGGCAGAATCAGCTGAATTCTCGGCAAATACATCAGGACCATCCACAAGCCACCTCCGAAGATTAAACATCTGTTGAGACCAATGAAAGACAAACTGGACTTCCAAGTTCCGGGAGTGTACCGCATTCCCTGTGACTGTCGGACACCATATATAGGACAAAAGGACCATCGCTACCAGAATAAACGAACATGAACGGAGCATTAGTTTAATGCAACCTGAGAAGTCTGGGCTGGCAGAGCATTGTTTTGATAACGACCATAGAGCCAATTTTCTGGAGATGACCATCTTGGCAATATGCAACAGTTACTGGGAGCGGAGAATTAAGGAGGTTTGGCCATTTTCTCCGAATGGAGCACGCTTAATCGTGATGCTGGATTTCAGTTCAGTTCCTCTTGGAAACTGGCCTTAAAATGGAAATACGTCGAGTTAAGAAGCGCAGATCAATATAGCTTGATAATCAAGTTAAATAGTTACATTTCTTTGACGCAATTAATTTTCAAAATCACACCATCTCCTGACCTGGCATTTAATTTAATGAAAACGGTCTTGTTCAGTAAAGCGAATTTTGATAGTGTTTTGTCTTTGTTTATATTTGTGTTAGATCCAGTGTTTCATCTGTGGTTATAACATTTTATAAATATCCTGATGTTGGGAGAGATGCACACTCCCGGAACGTTGATATCTAATCATCTTTTCACCTGGCTGGCTGCCCGAGAAGAAAGTGAGCAATCTTATAATTTATACTCAGATATCTTTCTTTTATATAGTTTATTTTTATATAACTTCAAAACTATTATTACGAAATCTCACTTCTCTATTTCATGTTAATTCAAATAAACCTTTTGCAGAAATAGTTTCATTACACAGTTTGTTGCCGTGGGATTGATTATCGTCGTTTAAAACTAGTCTGTATATGATGGGCTATAATTGTCATACTCTTACAAAAACAGCTGAATGGCGATTCACTTTAAAAAGGACAATGTGTTGAACACCTTAAACAATAATGGATGTCTCAGAAATGGCTGGTCAGACAGTAAAAAGGGTGTGTTTTAAAAAGAGGTATACATTTTAATGTAGTATATTCTTGTCCTTTCTTACAGATTTCGTTTACCCGGATTTACTCAAAATTTCTTCTGAATGAGTTTTTCACAGGATATACCTACAAAACTCGAGAGATGGATGTTGTATGTTCGATATTTTAATCGAAATCTTAAGTCAACGGCAAAAATTAAGGGTGTAATTTTCTTGCAAATTGTGTCGCATCTTTGAAAGATCTGGTCATAAATGGGATCCTTCCGGGAAGACTGTCCAAAAGCCTCGGTCATACTGCCAGTGATGTAGCACATCATGCTACTACATATCCAAGCTGGTACCGAGGATTCTTTCAGGCGTCTCTCAAAAGTATCTGGGTGGCTGTGCTAGCCAGAAGTACTCAGTACCCATGGGGTCAGGAACCAGTATCCCGCCAAGACCAACGCAATCCGAACAGCTAGAATTCTGGAGGTA